>JAIPRL010000862.1:0-24795 GCA_025469235.1 Pemphigus obesinymphae
CTCCAAAAGTAAAAACTATACTTGAAATTTTTTATTATTATTTCTTGACTTAAAAATCGATTCGAAAATTCATCAATATTATCAATCAAGACGTATTATTGGCTGATTAAAAAATTGATATCAAAATGTTCATACATTATCATGCGACTAAAGTTTATCACTGACTTTTACCCAGTAGATAAATAGTCGAATGTTTTTCATTCGACTAAAGTCATTGATCTTTTCAAGAATACCAAATATTTATTTTCGTGCGATAAAATTTTTATTGCATTCGACAAAGTATATCACGATTTCAAGAATAGGCCCCCTGGCAACTCACTATATACAGAAATATGACCAAATAATATCATCTACCTGGTGGTCGACCGCTATTAAGAATGATGACCCGAGAGTTGCTATCTCGGTGTCACCGCATTACGGGTTAGTTTGGGCCGTTACACAACATATTATCATTATCTATATATATATATATATAAAATTCAAATACTACTCACTCACTCACTCACAAAAACGCTACCTTTTTTTATAAAATCCTTTCTTATTGCACATCTAAAGCATAAGAAGAACCGCTATTCCAAATTTCAAGTTCATATATTTTGTTTTTTTTTTTTTTTTTTGAGAAGTAACGATGAATGTGTGAGTAATATTTGAATTATATGTATAAATTGTTAACTCAAGATTTGATATTTTGACAGTACAGAACATGGTCTTAGGTTTGTGCTGCTTATAGCTGGAATAATAAGATAAAATTTGGGGTTTTAAAATTTTAAAAGAGTCGTCAAGAAATTATTATTCCCTACTTTTCGTCAATTTGTATATTATGCTGTTCATTATTTACAACCATTACTATTTTATAATTATTATGAATTCTTTATAAACATATTTAGAATTGTGATAAAGTTCAATTTATTATAGGATTCATAACATTATAAATAATTATAATTAACTAACGAATGTTACGGAACTAAAGACCGAGACCAAAATGCTCAACTACAAGTACACTCGTCGTACGTTAAGAATGAAACCCGTTTTCGGATAAAAACTCGTCGGCCACGAGCAGGTTTGAATTATACAGCACTACCCAAAATAACTTGGTATACCGTATACGTGTATGACAATATTTAATCAATATTGGCGCTCTGTATGCTAACGTATCGTATGCTGTTCGACGATGTTAATGTTGCGTGGCGGAAAATATAATATTTGGGATCAGCGATTCGGGACGGTTATTTTTGCCGACGACCGCCGTAACCAAGTCGAGCCGAGACCGACCGACAACCGAAGCCCAACTGTCACGGCCGAAGTTGCCGACGGAAATTTGGAGCAGAATTAGTCGGTAGTGCCCATCGAGCATCATCGAAGCCGACGTCTCCAACCACTCTATCCGGGATTAGACTGGGACCGTCTGCACATCAGTGTGTGCAGCGGTGTTAGGGACCTGAAACATAAGCGTGTTGTCGTGGGAACTGAATAGGAGTAACCTGTACGCACTTTACCGTCGACACACCATCCGAGGTGCGATTATTAACCCCTAATTGTTAATCATTTTATATAAACATTGTTAACCCATCAATTGTTAATCCTTTAATATAATGGAAAAATACCCGGTAATATAAACATTGTTAAAACCACATATATATATATATATATATATAAATATATTTTTGTGTATGTTATTATAAAAATAAATAAGTACTTACAACAATTTACGGAACAACAATATTGTGTCCGTAACATAAATTAAAGTAGATATTCTTCAACTTATTTTAATAATACATTCGAAAAATAATTTTCGGAAAAATCTCATATTAAGTTGATGATTTAACATTATTAATTTAACTAAGTTTCAATAACTGAATTGGCTTCTAACTTTTAATCAATTTTTCACTTTTTTATTAATTTTTATATGAATTAAATAATTTTAGATCTTAGAGGAGAATTAATTTTTTACTTACAAAAATGTTAATTTTAATATTTTTTATAAAGAATATGCCGTGTAATTTATTAGTTATTGGTATTGTATTCTTGTTGAAAATAAATAAAGTTGAAAATTGTCTTTTTTACTGCCTATTGATCTTGGTGCCGCTTTTCATTGTATGTCTTACTACTGTCTTATAGAATTGACCTTTTAACACCTTCATGTTATAATGTACGAGTACGTTTGCATGTACGGAAGAAAATCATGGTAATTTTTATTGACGCCAATTGGCGTCATCCGCGTCATATACATTTTATGAAAAGCTACTGTTTGACGTAAAATGGCGTCACGACTAAAATATGTTATATTTACCAAATGATTACACTTATCAATAAAAATATTTCATTTTAAATTTATGTTTTTTTTTTTTTTAAATTTAACTTCCTGGATAATTTTTATTATTTTATAATGATAAAATGTTAAATGATAATAGATATAATATGTTTCAATGGAATAATAGTATTCTACTTCCTTCAATAGATTAAATAATTGGAAGAATAAAAATATACATATATATCAAGATACGACTTGCACATACGTGTAAAATATTATTTATAGATAACGCTGACAAAAAATGAGTCGTTTATCTAATCGTAACGCTAACTGAGTAACGGTGAATTTAAAAATGAATTATTAATTACGCTTTTTGGCGTCATCTGCATGATCTCTTAAGTGCGCATAACTATGCTAAATGCCACCAATTTGCAGTAACCGTACTAACCAAATCGGGATTCTCCTGACACACGAAAATACGTTACGCTTCTCTCCGCTCCACCTAGTCCTGTGTTTCATATATTCCTCGTAACAATATTAATTTAACTTTACAATATACTCTTGTTTGATACGTGCTTTACCTGTGTGACTTAGTATCAACCTATATTATAACACAATGTTTATTTAGCTTTCAAATAAATCAAAAAATTCTAAAAATATAGAATGGTTCGAATCTATTCAGACGTTTCTGAATTCAATACAAATTTTAATTTAAATAATTAAATTTATTACGGACAATATATCGTATTGAAATTTTTTTTATTTACGAACAATGACACAATTCTACACCAACGCACTTGAATAATAATAATAATCGAGAGATACTGCGTATGATGTTTTTAAAATTACCACGAAATCAATATTATCTGAGTGTGATATTATCTAAATATACACGTACATACCAAAAATGTCTATCGCTAGTATATCATACTATTATAATCCTTTCGATAGTTTAATATTAATTATTCAGGAATTTGCCACGGTTTTTTATTTGCCTTCGATTTAATATGATGTGCGTATGACTAACTCGTTCAGTATGCTTGGTATGATTTACATATATCGCATTTTACAAAAATACCGTTATCAATTTTCATTCAAATGTCGAAAACTACATAGAAAATAATAATATGTCATGACCTATTATCTAGTTTCAAATTCTAATTTTAAAATAGGATAACAATAAAGTATTAATTGTTGTCTATTTGAAATACTATAATATAGCATTGACTTGAAAGCATAAATATGTCGAAAAACCCAACATGAAATTGCAGAGTTATCAACTTTTAAACATTATTCTTATATGGTTTCATAGTAGGCCAATTAACTCTAATAATAATAATTACATGTATAATAAACATCTATAAGCCTCAGTTTACGCTGTTCGACGAAATAATATTAAATTGTTCTCATATAATTAAAAAAATTCTGATGTTGAAACTTTATCGTTTCTATAAATGAATTAAATAATAAATAATAGTGTTAACCGTCTTTAAAATTGATAAAATTAAATAGATAAATGTTAAATAATCAAATTGAGTTAATTTCTTCTTAGGAGTTTTTAAAACGATCACTATTTTTGATAATATTTCAAAATGGTTATTTTTATATTTTTCCAGTAGTATTTTAAAAATAAATTATAATATCAAAAGATTCAAAAAATGTTACTGTGTACCTATGACATATCAGTTTTTAGCCAATTTATTATCAATACTTTTTATGTAACTAGGAAAACTTACAACTCGAAGTATAATATAATTGCTGTATACTTATGTTTTAATATTGCCTACTTTTAATTTGATTCTCAATATTGATTACATATTAGTTGTTTCTAGTTTTTAAAATATATAGTTAACTATTTCCTCTTTACTAATAATATAATACACTTGATCTGTGCCTTTGTGACTTGATATTTTGTGTCAAATACTTTGTTCTTTACCACAGCGTACTAGATTTTTTTTTTACAAAGTAATTGATTGACAATGGATATAATGGATATCAGTTTTATAAGTAGGTATTGTTATTTTTTATATTAACGATATTGATATGAGCTGGTCTGAGAAAAAAATGTACCCCGAAACTTTTTAGATGTGATATTTATTTATATATGTTTGATACCTAATTCATATTTTATTGGATATTATATAATATTTAATTCATGTTTAATTAAAATTTACAATATCTATACAATATAGAATATTATTATTATACATATTAAAATTACAATAGTTACAATAATATGATTTTAATTATATTTTTATATATTATAATTTATATGGAAAACCATAAGACACATTACTAAATAAACCAGTTTTTCACTGATGATTAATTTTTTATTTTATTATAAAACCTTGAAAATTGCTCGATAACTATACTATTGTTACGTTTGACATAACTATCTACTGTTAATACCAATTTACAAGTATTATAAAAATTTGAATAATTTTGTCTGAAACCTAAAAAAATTATTTATTTGAGAAAATGTTACACACCCATTTTTTTTAAAGGGTTTTATATACAGGGAATTTTTTGTAATTTTAAGAAAAATGAAAATCCAACAATTTAAAAATATTTTAATATAGTTTTAAAGTAGTTTAAAAATTATCCCGTGTGTTAGTTCCACATTTTATTTTTGTGTAATCGCGATATTTGTTAAAAAAAATTACCTTCGTACTTCAAGTTATTTCTAATTTTTGGCAGATGTTTTTAAGTATTTTAAATCTGTAATTGTTGATTCTTTAAAATATAAAAATTTTACAATTACAATTATTTATAAATAATACAATTTCAACAATAAACAAAAATGTAATACGTGAAGTATGAAACTATGTTTTTACGGACTATTTTTCGTGGTTTTTAATTTTAATTTTAAATAATAGGCACATAATTCGAATTATTAATTTATAAATTCATTATCTTCTGTCATTATATTGTATCTCTCTATTAACCAAATATAAAACAATATTTCTTACTGAAAAATTATTCAAAATAAATCACACAATATTTTTATTTATAATAAAATGATTTTGGTCTTTTGATATAATTTTATTGATCTCAGAAATATGTAATTATAATATTTTTTTTGCTATCCATTTTAATAATTCTTAATATTTGATTAATCATTATTTTTATTTTTGCGTATTCATTGTATTCAATTAATATTTATTAAATGTATAGCACAATGGTATTCTGTATTCAATTGCATGCTTATTAATTCTTTTAAAACTAAATATTATTACGACTTTTGAACTTCGCCATACTTATAAACCGATTTGATGATATACACATTTATGTAATTTATCAGAGTTAATTAAATTTAATACTTATATAGTGTACAAAAATACTCAATTGATTTAATGAATCCGTTATTGTCAGTTTACTCCGTGCCAAATGCGTTTACAGCTGAGACCTTCAAAAATCCCATTTATATTTTGATTTATGACAAACAGGATGGGCAAATTAGCCTACATATTTTTCATGTGTGTCAACGTATTGAAAATACGTGGTTTAAAGTAATATATGTCATAATTAAATAACATATAATAATATTGGTATTTTATTTAGAAAATAATTAATATAATCAAATTATGCTTAAATAAGTCAATAACAAAGACCGTTTTAAATTTTTTAAAACTATTGTAAACAAGATCGAAAATTAGAAAGATAATTTTATGTTTTAAAAACCAACAAAAAAAAAAAACCAAAACCATTAAAAAAAATCAATATCTGTAGTTCCTACTTCTGTTTCTAATCATATTAAACAATGATTGATTTTTAAAAATATACTTTGAATCTGAGTTTTTTTAAATTACAATTCAATTCAATTCTTAATTCAAAGCAAATTGGTTTAATTTCCAATGGTTTTGTAAATCATCAAAAAATATATTGTAAATTTGGATATTTTAATGTAAAAACTTGAAATTGAATTTAGAAAATATTGACAGGATTAAAAGTTTGACACTTTTTAGTAATTTTTATAAATATTTAAAATTGTTTTTGTTAGTTTTTGGTTCCCACTGATGATGACAAAATGTTTGTTAATAAACTTACCTATACTTTTATAATATACCAGTAATAATTACAAGTTTAGTGATTGGATTTATTTAAATTTTTTTTTTTTTTTATAATGAATAATGTATATAAGTTTACGTAATTGGGTATAAGTATAAAGTAGAATTTTTAGTGTAAAAATCTTTCTGATGATATTTATCTTTGATATCATCTTTCTGAAATTTATTGTAGTTGCTTAATGGATTTACCCAATATTTTCTCAAACGTAAAGAAAATTACCGATTATAACGGACAAATTGTAATAAAATGTTAAATAATAAATTCATAGGTTTAAACTATCTGTGAAATATTATTTTTATCACTACATTGCTGTGATACAATATTAAAAAATATTTGTTCAATTTTCGGTAATTTATAAAGTTTTTAAAATTGATTTTTCCTTCTAATATTTATGCAATAAAATTAAATATTATCTAATTTTATTTTAATATTAATTGTATTGTATAAACTTTTCATTGATGAATTATTATATTTTTTTTAAAAAATAGGAAAAAAAATTCTAATATGCTTTGATGAGGGTATTTTCTCTTGATTGTTTTATTTATAAATTATTATTAAATGCGTATTTATTCTAATATTTTATATTTTTAGTTTTGATTGTAATACTCACTTCAGAAAATGTATTTTATTATTGACATTTTTCTGTATGTTTTTCATTTAATCGAAATCCAAATTCTAAGCCATTGACAATTGACATGCATATCATATTAGTATCGGGTTTTATTACTTTTATTCACAAAACAAGAAAAATACTTTAAAAATTTTAATATCCGTCAAGACTATTTAATTTTAGATTTTCAGCGTAGGAATCAATGCATTAGTTTATCAATGATATGATTTTCTATTATTATTATTCCTTATGTATTCATACACTTTTTTCGGAAACAAGGAGTAAAGTTAGAGTTTTATGGTAGATATAAAATGATTTTTGATAGGAAGTTCATTCAAGTTGGTGCTTAATAGAAGTAATTTTTTGATTTTCTATATTTGCCCCAGTATCCTACTCAACGAAGTGCTTCCACTCCCTACTGACCGGCTTTTTATATTTAAAAAAGAAAGTATGAAAACTTGAAAAAAAAAAAAAATTATATTATGACTTTTATAATAACTATATCCATAAAAATATACCTAAATAATAAGCTATTACATTATAAATTAAAAAAAAATATTTTGAAGCATGTGCTCATTAATACATTTAATGTGTTTATCGGTATTTGATTATAATAGTTGTATTTTTTATACAAACCATTAACTCAGGTAATTATTAAATATTTATTTAATATTTTTCTATACATATTATTATTTTATCTAATCTAATGTTTATTTTTGTGTGTGTATTTAATAATGGCATAAATAAACATGTATATATGTATATATATTTCCTTTTATATATTTTAACCTTAAATTGGAATTTTTTTATATTATTGAAAACTCGTTTCAATACCATCCATACTTATAATATAGATATATTGTAGAATATTATGGCATAAAACAATACTAATAATCAGAAATAACTCTCAATTAAATCAATCGTTTTATGAACATTGCATCTTTAAATAAATTCATTATATTCAGCACTAAATTATTATTATTTTTTTTATATATATATTGCAAATGAATAAGTATACTCAATATGTATTTATATATTTTATAGTTTTCTAGATTTAATTTATTATTACTAAAAGTTAAAGACACTATTCAATTGAAAAAAAAAAACAAAAATTATAAATGTTATCTATGACATATATTGAGTTAAGTGGAAATGGAAGACAAAGGTGGCCGACCCGAAATAGTTAGGAGAGAAGGCAAAAGAAAAGAAGTAGAAAAAAAAGGATCCATGTGAGAATTTATTCAGTAGATTACCTATTTTATATAATTTTTATTAATATTATATCAAATTTTGATCAGGTATCAGCTTTTGAATATAATAATTTACCTATACTTATTTTCAAATTTTAAATTATAGTTCCAATAATAATAGCAATAATAGTTTCTGTCTTAGAACTGATGGGACGATGTGCCCATTTCAACGATCAGCATGTGGACGAATATTTAGCATTGTTTTTACATAAGCGTGAGCAATAATACTTATCTAAAAAGAAGTACCTTAATATAGTTTTCTCTGCATATATTTTGGCGAAAATTACAGTTGGTATTTGAAAATTGTCGATAATTATTAAATTATGTAAATGTCAAAAGTTCTACGCTAATTAGGTTGATTTATCGAGGTAAATGGTATTTTGTAACATATATAATTGCGTAGGTACAAAGATAAAAAAAAAAAATTTACTCTCTCACTACATGGTAATAATGCTAAGTACTCGAAGGAAATTAATTTTTTTTTTTTTTTTATTCAATCCATCGCAATAGCAAATATAATATCAATACAATACAATATCAAAACATAAAATTTCATATTTAATCGCTAAACGAAGGAGTCGGCAGTGATTTAGAATAACTTTTACACTGTTAACAAACGATGCAAAGAAAATCGGAGAAAAATGTCCACATTGAAGTACTACGAAGGGGGCCAATAATACCTTGGACTTAATACCATATACTCGAACCCACTGATATCTATTATTGAGATAAGTTTTGAACCACGATAGGAGCGGGGAATACTAAAATCTGAAGATTCATTATAATGAAATTGTTGTACTAATCCACGCACTTAAAATGGGTGCTCCTTTAGATTACGCAATTGAATTGCTTGTAACTAAATTACGTTGCTTATATGACGCATGCTCATTTTACCACAATGCGGTACAATGTCAACCGATACACGAGCACATATGAACAGTTTACAGTTTAAATCAATCGCTGTACAGGGTACGTCCGAAACATTGTTAACCGTAGTGTTTATTTCATAAGTTGTATTTACAAAGTACTATAATAGAATGTTCATAAAGATAAGCCATATTGAAATATTAGCAACCATTTTAATTCATATAACTTATTTATTCATGATTTTAATAACTGATTATAACATATGACATAGTCATGATAAATACTTGACAAATATTTCTGATTCGTTTCACTTTATGATATTAAACATAATATATCGTTTATTATTCGAGTATTTTATTCTACTACTCGTATTACATTATGTTTGCATTTGAAGACACAATTATAATGGCAATGACGATCACTCCACTACAGTGGAACTACTTCGTCCCGATAACTGTGCACCACATTTGTTATTATCAGCTATAGGACTTATTGTCGGTTTATCATCGTGCCCTGTTACAGTCGTTTCTGTTTTAGACGTTGACAATGCAGTGATTTCTGGTTTAGTAGTTGAATTTGAAGCGGTCGTATAAGTTGATGCAATCGTCGTGGATATAGTTGTTGTTGATGCAGTCGTTGTGGATGTAGTTGTTGTCGATTCAATCTGGGCTTGTTGTTGATTATATCGTTCTCGACGAGCTCAATATCGATACAGTTTTAGACGGTAAAGTCGTTTTCGGGGCGCCGTCGCCGTCGTCGTTAGATCCATCGGTGCCCCCGTCCAATTTTTTATACGAACATGATATTTGTCATACCAGCGAAGATTTCGTTCTATATGCACATTTGATTTTTCGAACGATGCTTTGATTTGGTTTGGTGGAAATTTAGTCATGGACTTCAAATTATACAACTGAAACAAAATCACGATTTCAATATGCATACATAATTCACATAACACTAAATCCAAGAACTAATGTTGTTCAATTTTTATTTTTTTCACAATTTCGGTCTATTTTTAAACAACTTTATATACAATATATAAAAAAAATATCAGTTATATTATTATTTTTCAAACTATATACTATTAAAAATAAATGGATTATTCATAAATCATATTTGATATATCTAACCTTTATTATCTCACTATAAAGTGCTCCTCTGGATGCTAGAATTAAATACATATACATAACAATACTGTCACCCACAGATATTGTTTATAAATGTTACTTTGTATGTTCAGAATTAAAAAGTCCGATAAAGCATTGATTCCTTGTGGCGTTGTATTGCTTCACATATGTCTTTGTAATCCTGTAGGCGCACGGGGCTATCGGTGCTATTAGACAAAAAGTCAAAGTATCTACAATATTACAACAACAAAAAATAATAATAATAATAATAATAATTACAATAATAAGAAAAAGTCGTACAGATACAGATAATAATGGAATTTAAGCCATAGTCGTTTCAGACCTCGGACCGCATAGTGTATAACGATTATTTTAAATTTGAAAATAAAAATAAATCATCGAATGCAAAAGATGATTCTGATTAAAAGTCGGTATTATAATATAATTTAAAAAAATAATAACTCACCATTATATTTTGATTTGTTATTTTATTATTTCTCCTGCATATTATATAAAGTATTTATGTTATAGGTGGGTACAATATATTATATTTTATTCATTTCATTAAGCTTCAGGAAACCACAGGAAAAATCGAAAAAGGAATTTTCAAAGTACTAACTAGAATTTATTTGTCATCAAAAAGAGTTTAGTACTCTCTTAGTACTCTAAAACATCTATTCGACATTTTCTACCAACAAAAATGTATAAAGACAAAAAAAAACACAGTATATTAATACCAATACAATCCTCGCTTCGACCAGAGTCTAAAATAAGTGTAAATTTAAGGTTTAAGAGAACAAATTATTTAGTTAAGCGTGTCCTTTTTACTTGTATAGTATTGTAGTATTTTGTGAACAGGTTAGAGCTAACTGAACTGAATTTTTCACCGATACTGGTTTAGGAGTCTTATATATTTCCATGTCACCATTCAGTTTTATGCCAGCTCAAAACGAAGCATCTTTAATATCAGGCGATATTCTACAAAATAATACATCAAAATACAATATGAAAATTAAACACATACACGTCACAATTGATTCTTGAAAATTACTTTTTACCCTTTTATCAATTTTTATAACTATTCAATGTTCTTTCTGTGCAGTATTCACAGTATTCCAAATAATAAACCCAAGCCGAAAATTTTTTCTAACTAGTTAAGGTCGTATGTTCATGAATATTATATCGTAAGACTAACATTTTCGTTTCATTATAAGTGGTTTCGGCCAAATTTCTAACATATCACTAAAACAAAACGATTCAAAACGTGTATAACACCATATCGACATAAGTCCTTTAATTGTTTTATGAGTATATTCTAATTTTCTGTGTCATAATTCACTCTATATCACTCTAGAAAAATTAAAAACCTATGAGTAGGTGGTGGAAACATTTCGTTCGTCGGACAGAAATAGGATATTGTTGGTGGATATACTGAATTTGAAAACATTTCAAATGCTTTCAAATAGAAAATTTTTTTTTTAGTAATACGATTCCGAATAAAACTCGGTGTAAATTACGCCTAACAATTACTGTGAATTATGTAATTAGTAAGTGACAGGTGAATACTATTTATTTAAATAATTCGGTGATTTTAAATTCTGCTAGAAACAAAAAGACAATATTAATCATTTCACTGTTATGGACGCACTGGTGCATCGAAGCAATATATCTCTGTGGTGCTACGGATGCATCGGTGCGTCTATGCATTTTAAAATATTTTAACAATATTGCAATAACATCATTTGTTAGTGAATTTACAGACGAAAAATATGAAATAAAATAAATAAAAATCTGACATATATAAGAAAAACCTATAGGTAAAATAAATTGTTTTCTAGGGTGTCCAAAATTTGATAACATGATAGTCAGATAATATTTTATATTTATTTTTATTTTTATTTAAGCTTGTAGAACGTTAATTGATTGTATACCTAATGTATTATTTTCAAGGAATTGTTATTATCATTTCTTAATAGACAATGGTAGTGTGTTACTGAGAATATATGGTTATATTTTTGTAACCAATTGCCAACTTGTATCTTTAATATCACATTTAATAATGACTCAAAATGAAAAAACAAAATTGGTACATTTCTATTTATTGTCTTGGAACAAAATACAAAATTTTTTTTTTTTAATATATTAATTTGGGTCAGCTCAGCAGGAAATAGAAAAAAAAACCATTCAGCAGTAAAAGGGTTAGGGTTTTTAGTAAATTCTATCCTAAAATTATACAGGTAAAAAAGGATAGTTGTAAATCTCACACGTGAAAATATACCTACATATAGGTAATAAGTTTTTATTAAAATAATCTGTAAATAAGGAGTGGAAGTAATTTGCACGTCAATAATGAATAAACAATTTTAAGTGAAGTTCAAATAATAATGTTGTTAAAAAAATACATTTCTCGCTTCACTCAGAATCTAAAATATGAACATTTTATAACAGTCGCATCATACAACTGTGCGTGTCAAACATTTCTTATCAGTTTTTAATCGACTGTAATATTGTAATATTATGTACATAGGATTTTAGGAACTTTGCCTTAATAATTGAGGTTATATTTGATGGAATTTATATGTGTTTATATTTTATCTAAAGATTTCTTTGGGTCGGAATTTCACATTTCTGGGTGGAATTTACATAATAATTCAGTACTTATACGGATAATTCAGGAACAATTATATAGTTTAATTTTAAACCAAATGACATGAAATTAAATAAATTTCTTTATTTTATTACAATAGTTTGTAAATGTTTTTTAAATAATAATATTAAATGTGATTTATAATATTTTCACAGATACATTTACCTTATTAACACGTATTACAATATCTATTCATGAACTTTTATAGTCGTATACTTTCTCATGTCTATTTTATATAATTTTGTATAATTGTATACATTATATTTATAAGTTACAAGTACATACAATAGATATTCATGAATCACGATGATATTCCTGATATCAGTTTAACATGGTCAATAGTTCATCTGATATATTGTTAAGTCAACGTACAGCTACTCTGTTCTCGTGTTGTTTTTCCAAATAAATAGCTGGGAAAACATATGCACTCATAAGTAGGTACCAAATGATGATGAAGATACACAAAAATAAAAACTAAATAACAGAATATTTAAGTATAATTACAGTACTTACCCAAAATCGATCGGTGTTAATTCGATTGCGCATATTCAAAATATTTTACCTGAAATACTACGACTCGTTTGCACACGGTAAAAACGTACATTTCTAAAGTTTAACATACCATCAATACCTACCTATAGTATATAAACTAATAAGTTTTTTACGATAAATATTTATGTACAGATTACGCTACAAATTTACGAAATTCGATCACAGCAATGTTTCTCTTAAAATAAATTAATTCTTTGTGTGGATAAAATCATTTTAGATTTTAGTTGATAAGCTCACAGTTTCACAGTTTGGTGACTGAGATGAATTGATAGTCGTTTGCCAGTAAATAGTGTAGAAATATATATATCCATAAATATCGAAATTCATAATATTTTTGAAACGTGAATATTTTTGAAATGTGGGAAGGATAACAATGTTTTAGCATCGACAATTATAAATTTACAGTTAGTTCCGAATTTTAATAATAATAAGCTAATAAAAACTGCTCTGCAATTGTTATTGTTAATTAATTCGATAAAACTATAAATGTGACCAATATACTCATAACCGCGAGGAGCATAATAATCAAATGATAATAAGAGAAATTATTAGAAGTAATCTTAAATGTAATACAGATAAAATTTGTACGCAAAACCAAATAAATTAATACGTTAAAAATCGTATACATGCAATATTAATACTTAATCAATTGTATAAGCTTAAACTAAAATAATATAGAATATAAAAGGAAATTTAAGCAAATAAAAAATTATTATAAAAAGTATATTTTATTGTAATAACTAATTATATTACTGTAAATTAAAAAATTAGGTATGTATAATACATTTTATAAATACATTATGTACAATATATATACACTATTCATCGATGTACCTGACCCTAACAGTAGGTGTCTACCAAAAATTTGTGTGCGCATACTTCTTAGTTTATTTCGTCAAAGGTAATTAAAATGTGTGTGTGTAATAGAGTTGTATTTTTTTGCGCAAAAGAGTCATGCAAAAAGTAAATGTGCATTAACAAGTTGTAGCCAAAATTGACTGTGTATATACATTGTAATTTAATTTTCACTGAAATAATAAACTCTGTCGATCAATAAAATTTCAAATGACATGTGTATAGTGTTTTTAATTTTTGTTTTACAAAATCTATTTACTTTGCCCTATTATTAATCCAACGTTGTATATCACGAAAATTTCGGGAATATTTTCGATATAACCATCTGTGGTTTTGTAGAGGTTGGGAATCGCAGCCAGTCGTTAACCAAAAATGATCATTGCATTGCTCATCTTCACAATGTATGATTGATATAACAATAACTATAATATTTAATTGTTATTTATTTTTTTTTTTAACACTTAAATAGGCAATAGTCTAAGTACAAATTTATATGATGAATTATAATAATAATAATGAATAACCTAAAATTACTTAACTTAACTTAAACTAAGTGCAATTAGGTCTAAACTTATATAGATAACGCAAAATTTTATATAAAGGATGATATGTCTATATTATGATGTATGATAATAAAAAAGCTGAAAAAGAGAGATATTTCTTGTAGAAGGAATCATGAAAAGAGATGAAAGAAAGGAAGTCTGGTGCATCAAGAGAGCTATAATGAAGGAATATTTTAAAAGAATGGTCGTCTTCAATTTTTCGGAAGGCTATGGTTGGAATCCAAAGGGTGGCATGAATAAAGGAGTAATTGTGTTGAGGATGATTGATTTTTAAAAGAAAGAAAGCATAAAATAAAAATCTGTTTTATACTCGTTCCATTTGAAGCTCATCATGGGCTAGATTAAGATGCCAAACCATCACCCCATACTCCAAAACAGAACAATTCAAGGAAAAATAAAGATAACGATGACAGAAATAATTATATCCCATTTAATCATATGTTAGAATATCCTATTGAATAATTTGATTAAAAAAATAATAGAAATCTTTTCAGTTTATTTTTATAAATAAATCGTTATTAATTACTATAATTAATAAGTATAATATATATATCCATAAAATGGGCTATGATACACGCCAATTTTAAAAGGTTATGCAAAGGCAATTTTAATAAAAATTTAAGAATAATTAAAATCTTACAATTGAAAAATATTTAAATACATTTAAAAAATAACTTGAAAACAGTTCTATGTAGGTAACATGTTTTAGTGTTGTGTTATAATAAATAATTATTAAAAAGGCGTCTGTATAAATCAAAAAAACTGACAAAATTAATGGTACTTACGATGGTTTCAATTTTACGTATGTTCATGAATGTACAATTTCTAAGACTAGAAAGTTCTTAGGGCTTCTAATTTGTCAAACCGTATCTTTTATTACAGTAAATTAAACAATTATATTTATTCAGGAAAGAGGAATAAAATAGTAAAATATACAATGATTATATTTTCCAGAATACTTACAATATTTCATTTAACTAATAACTATAATGTATATATATAATTATTATTGTTAGGGTGAACATTAATAATTTCAAACCAGGCCCTAAATATATGTAGATGACTGTTTGAATGTTTTATAGGCTATATAGTGTACAGGATTGGGTTATCCTTAGTTATAGGAGAAAAAACCAACTTTAATAATTTTTATGCACAACCCTCACATTTTATTTTTTCTTTACTTAAGACAATAACTTATGTAAAATTTGGTGATAAATACTCCACTATTTTTCCGTGCTAAATAATAGATGGTTTTAAGGGTTTTTTTTAATATTTTTAAATATTTAATTTAATTTTTAATAATTAGCAAATAGCGTAAATATTATAAAATGCTATTTATGGATCTTAATATTGTCTATAAAATATAATAGGATGATTTTTTTTATCTTGAGCTAGGCAATATCTCGGGAAGTATGAATAACTTTTTTAAATTGTTTTCATAAAGTAATTTTTGTACTACATTATGCATTATTCAATATTTTACAATGGCTCAATGAAAAGGTACTTTTTAAGAACAAATGCTATGTTGAATATCAGTATTCAGTACATTAGCATCGAGCAGGAAGCCATGTAAAATAATAGTAAAAGTGATGATAGATGTAAATAATCCTTTATAAGTCTGTGAACAATTATAGGACACTATAAATGCATGGTCACATCATGTACTGAAAAGTTTATTTATTATTTCAAATTACAATACAAAAATAGGTTGTTTATGCTTGTTCATTCCAATATATTTATATTTATTTAAATACTAACTTCATGCTAGAAGAAGCGATTAGAGAGATGCCGAGAACTAAAATACTGAAACTACTAGGCTGTGAGGACTGTCCACCGGATTTATCCGGACATCTGGAAATTGATCTTACCGTCGTATGATCGAAATCAAACTTTTCAGATTCTGGTACGGTCATTTCTGGTTCAGTGATTTTTGATTTACTCGTTACCAATTCAGTATTTGTTGATAAAGTCGTTTCTGGTTTAGTTTTTGGTGATATAGTCTTAGTGGGTTCAGTTATTGGCGACAGAGTCGTCACCTGTTCGGTAGTTACCGGTGATGTTATTGGTGATATGGTTGTTGGTAACACTGTTGTTGACCGTATTGTCGTTGGAGGTTTAGTAGATGGTGGCATGCTTGGAATTGGAGTTGAATTTATCGTCGTTTCCGGTGCATTTGTTGTCGGGTCCATTGGCGCCCCTAACCATTCATTTATACCGACATGGTATGTGTTGTACCAAAGAAGATTTTGTTCAACGTGCTTATACGATTCGTCAAACGACAATTTAATTTTGGGTGGCAATCCGTACGCATTCTTTATATTGTATAACTAAAAAATAACATATTATATTGAAAACCTTTAAAATAAGATAATAATTATTATTTATAAATAGTACATAAAAAATGCTATGATATAAATATATGATAAATATGATAAATAGATATGAAACATAGGACTAAGTGTAGGTGGACGAAGTGGATAGAAACGTCAGGTATTTTGCGTGAGAGAATCCCAATTAGGTTAAAAGGTAATTTGCATAGGACAGTGGTCAGGTCTGCAACGATGTACGAATTGGAGTGTAGGAAATGGATGGAAGGATAGTATAAAGTATGAGTGTGGTAGAGATGGATGAATGGAGTAACTAGAGAAGAAAAATAAAAAATGAATACATATGGTATTGTATATGGGTATAATAGTGAGAAATAGATTGAGATGGCTAGAGCATATATTAAAGTGAAAGATACACATACAATAAGAGTAGTAAAAGTAAATTATGTTGAAGGAAAAAGGAGCAAAAGATGACCAAAAAAAAAAGATGGGAACTGTAATGATATTTGGTAGTTGGATGTAAGTGAGGAGGATGTGAATAATCGAGCTGTGTGGAAGTTAAGGACTAGAATGGCCGAACGAGCCCCAAATAGTAAAGAAGGAGGGCAAAGGAGAAAAATAAGAGGACAAAAAAGTGCTTGAAATATGGTATATTTACAAATGCCGTATACATAATTTATAACATAATTTAATTATGTGATGTAAATTTAAGAAAAATCAATGTTTTATTTTTGTAAAATCGGCTCCATGAAATGTTAAAACATAACAGAATGAGTATATAACTCTTGTATAATTTAATTGTAAAAAATTATTCTAGGCTCGATTCCTCTATTATTCTTTCTGTTATCCTATGTGCACTCTATTGTTTTTGTCCAAATAGAATCTCCTAACCTATTCCATGTTTATACCACAAAAATTTGTTCTAACTGACGAGCATGCCATTAATTCTGTCTGTACGTACATTTAAAATAGTTAATATAAAATAATAATTTTAAAGTTATCAAAATAATTGGATAGGTTATCATATCCAATGTAAATTGATAAATTATCCTATGATCCATACCTTTATTATTTCACTATCAAGTGCTACTTTGGAAGCCAAAACTGAATACATGTAAGTGACAATAGTGTCTCCGGTAGGTATATATCTCAGAATTCGTTCCATGTTCATCATTAAATAGTTGGTCATAGCTTCGATCCCTTGAGGGGTTAATGACATTGCATCGCATATATCTTTATAATCTTGTAGGCGCACCACACTCTCGGTACTGTTTGATAAAAAGTCCAAGTATCTATATGTAAACGTTTTTTTTTTTTTTTTCAAAAAGATACAACAATCATTTACATTATTATTGAAAATATAAATTTGGAAATATCATCTATACTTGTACAATATAGTTGTATTTTGTGAACAGGCCAACCCGGATTGGGCAGAATTTTTCTCCGAAGCCGATTGGGTGGTCATGTATACTTCGAGTAGTTTTATCCACGTGTTCTCATCGCCGTTCAATTTTATGCCAGTACACAAAGCTGCATCTTTTATGTCGGGCGATATTCTAAAACGAAATACGTATGATAAATATACAATCATGCACGTGCAAAAACACACAACTAGTGATGTGAGTAAAGAATATACTCAAAAGAATATTTTCTGTTGCCGAGAATATTCTCAAGAAGATTATTACCGGAGAATAATGTCAGAAAGTAACAAAAACCTCCGAAAATACAGAAATTAAAACGTCGTAATCAAATTTGGTCATAAACTATTTATTTAATTATAGAATCAGATAATTTAATAAATTTAGGCGGGTACTTGAGGTAATAATTTATTTTTAATATAAATATTTATTTGTGTACGTGAAATCTGTCGTTTATGTGTTTTAAAAATAGATATATTATTAAATGTGATTGTCGGCCGTCAAATATTATATTTATATATATAATTTAAATTTTCGAGTTGTATTATAAAATCGGAAAATCCCCGCATAAAAACCGACACATCGTGAAAAACACATCAACATATAATATAAAAAGAAAATGAGAAACCTTTGCAATTAATGATCTGACTGAAATTATAAAAGTAAGTCTTGAAAACAAAGTGTTTTGTATATTAAGACCAGAATTTGAAGACTTAAATCTTAAGGACCAAAAACTTTTAAGTAATATTTAATAATAGTAATAAGTAATAAAATAACTGACGCTCGGAACTTAAGTTAAATTACATATTTGTAAGAATTGTAAATGTGTATTTAAAATTTAGTTTGATATAGGTAGGTACCTAAATTTCTTTCATAATATTATTGTGAAATATTTTCGTATTTATTTAATGTTATGAAGTTCCAAATCTGATAAATAAGTGATAACTAATAACTAGTGTTCAAGACTTTTTGTATTTGTACGTTTTTTATGATTGTCGTAGTGTATGATGAGAAATGAAATATATATAAATAATTCTACAAGTAACTCAACACCAAAATGTGAATAATAAAAGTCTATTAAGTTATTTAAAATAGTATTTGAATTGTTAAATTGCATTATTTTTAGTTTAATATAATAAAAAATTAAAATCTAAAAATTTAGTCCCGTGTCAGTACTACTCATATAATTGTTGTTTATTAATATTTATTAAAATAAAACATGTTTAGATAGGTACACAAAACTGCAGATAAATTATAAAACTAAAATTATGATTACTCTAAAATATTGCCTTCTATCGATTTCATAATAAGTGTATTAACTCAACAATCACATAAAAAAACCTGTTTTGCAGTTTTGCAAAAAAATTTTATCACTGAACATTTTCAGTATGTGTAGTGTCTATTCATCACCCAAATACAGTGATAGATCCACGGGGTGGGAAAGGACCATATAACCATCCCCTCCCCTACAAATCATTTTTATTGTACTTTACAATACCTACTCTACATAATTTATCATGTTATTATATATATCTAATAAAAATGTACAGGCTTTTGATAAAACCCCTTACCTCCAAAAAAAAACTAGCTCTAGAATACCCGAATGCATACATTTTTACTTCTAAATTATCTCATCGACTGCGTGTTGTTTATATTATAAATATTATTATTGAATAGGTACCTGTACGTATTATACTACTGATACTAACTGATATCGCTATGGATAGTATTATTTATGGATATCGCGCTGTGAATAACAGCTGTGTGTTTATATAAACTTTTAACGCACGGTAAAATAATCTTGTGCTGTAAAAATAACGCGTGGTAATAGAACGCTCGTGTGTTGACAGCCTTACTCATTTAAATAACCTGTTGAAATAGAACTCTTCATTATTAGGATGTTGATGGTCATAATTATTTGAATAATAAACTGAACAGCATAGTAAAATAATAAAATGATAATTATAATTATATTAGCATAGGCGGAAATCGGGAGGGGGGCTTTAGGGGACTAAGCCCTAAAAATTAAAATGCGTTACAAAAAGAAACATTTTGTGGTAAAAATAAAACATGATTTTTCAAACTTTACATTCATCGGATAACTATGGTCGATAATAAATTTTAATGTTCAGTTTGTTTATCACTAGATATTGTTTGAATAATTAGTATTTTAATACACCGTCATACCGGTTGTTGTTCTTTATTCCAAAGTCCTATTAGTTCGACGTGCCGCCGCGCCGGCTGCGGACTGCGGCTTCGGTGAAAAATATGTATACGAGTAATATACTATTTTTAACTTATTATTATTGTTTCCGCAAATCTTTTACAAGAGATAAGGCGGTATTCCACGCTCACCGTGTGCCGTGTACAGTCCATGCATATCATATTGTATCATATCATTACAAATACCATAGCAACCGTAGTTTATTAACCATTTCAGTTAAACACCAACCTAACATTTTTATAAATTGGACAACCTGTATAATTGATATTCTCCGTTTCCAAAAATTTCAAATGTTTGTTTTTATATAAAGTTAAATTTCACGTGCATTGTGCTCACTATATTGTATAATAGGATTCTGATATAGATAACAAAAATTCTTATCATAATAATTGGACTTTTTGATAATTGATAACATAACCCGATAACCACACGGAGCAAAATTTGAGAAATGTTCAACTTTGTGGTATCCAAGTTTATATATCCGTAGACACGGTTAACCATAATGGTATACCACTAGTTACCGAGTGGTTCAACCAATGAGATAGCTATATTGCATGAACGGCAGATACACGGAGAGCGTGGAATATCGCCTATAGATACTATAATCCATATCCATGATTTTTACTATCAACATTACCACATTTGATAACTAGGTACTATAATCGGCATTAACGAGTAAAAATGGTGATCGAGCTAAAATCAAAAACAAATTTCCATATGCTATTTATATATATATTGTACGGATCATCGTGTAAACCTCGCGGTGATCGATATGTGCATATATGTTAAGGTAAATTAAATTTCAATTATTTGTATATGCGTATGTTACAGCTATATATATATACAATGTACATAGATATGTTACCAAAAATTAGGATAATTTATGTTGTATGAAATAATACCTAGATATTACACATAATGCCGACTAGTGGCGGCTCCAAGGTGAAAAGTTTGATGGTGCACGTTGAAAAAATATTACAGATTATTTATATATTAATAAATATAGTTATAACATATTACTATTTATTATTATTATTACCTACATTTTTTTACTAATTAATTCACTAACTATTTAACTAATGAAACGTGTAGTTGAAGTGACATTTTGAATTAAATAATATATTATTTTTAATTATTATAAAATAATTATATTACCTATATAATAATTTCTCATTATTTACATGATGTTTCACAATAAATCGGGGGATATTTCCGAATATTATAAAAAGTTATAAGTATAAGTTGAAGTATATAGTAGTCACCTGTTTTTTAATATAATTAATTATTTATTCATTAATATAATATTTTTAAGTTATATATTAAATAAAATTGTTTATAAAGGGTTAATTTTTGTTTATTTTTTATTTATTTTAATATTTGTATTGTTTAATTTTTTAAATATTTTTCCAAGAAAGGTAGATACCAAAATATTTGCGTATTAATTGTAAAATTATGAATTTATAGTAGCTAGCGAAGCGAACGGATTTGGTATAGGTCCAATGAGCATGAAAAACTCAGCCCTCCACCCCAGTTATTACACCAAATTTCCGCTCCTGTAATAATAATATTATTATTGTTATTGATGACCTTAAACCAAAATCGAATACGGAAATTACATTCACTTTAGTGCCTACTATGGGAGTTTTCAAAAGGTGAAAAGAAGATAGCAGCAGTATATTCTCAGGGAGAATACTTTAAAGACAATAATGAGTATTTAGAGTAATATTGTTAATAATATTGTATTTAAAAAATCTGGCTATTTTTTTCATCACACCTATATATTATATTATATTATATTATATTACATTATATCTTATTAATTTACATAATATCTTTATATTTTAAACGGATTACGTTTAAATGGGTAATCAATATAAAGGATAATCGCTTTTCCACTTTCTAGAAATTATTTCTGCCGAAGATTACATGTGTCAATAGTATGTATTAAAATATAACTAGTAGAATTTACATTCACCCGTATTATATTAGTTACCTTTCATTCATTGACCATTTAATAAAATTTTCCATAGCACTTCTTATACAGTGTTTACTGTCCAAATAGCAGGCCCACACAGAGAATGTATTAAAGCTCGTCAGACTCGTGTGTTCTGTAGATTTGTGTTCTAAGATCAACGCTTCCGTTTTATTATATATGGTATCAGCCAAATTCCGGACATATGCCTAAAATACAATCGTTTAACATACTAATTACAAATTTATTACTTAGCGGATGTTAAATAAAAATAAGCATTAAAAAATCAGAAATTATTTGTAACGAATTTATTCACTTTACTATCACACATAGATTGTATTTATAATAATTTAGATAAATATATATCAAGTTATTAAATATTACACAACACAACGGCGCTAGATCTATTAATAATCCAAATAATATAATATAATATTAAAATATTCGTATACCTTCATGTATTCGTAACCTTGGGCACTACGACGCATTCGTTCGACAACGTAAGTCAAACATTCGATAGCCGTAAAAAAGGGTAGATAATCATCTTCATTTACCAGGTACGTAGATAGATTCAGAGCCGTCGAATAATTCAAAATTCCCGCTCTCGCCAGATTGAATGAATCGTCAATCAGTTGTGCTCGATTCAGGACGTGTATCTCGCGGCACGATTCGTTCAACTGTTTTATAAGCGCATTCCAATTATTCTGGTCATAATTGACCCTGTAGAATCCTATTGAATAAATGCAACAAATAAATTATAAACGTTTTGAAAAAAAAAATTGAGTGTGGAAAAATATTGGGAAAATTTTTAATCGAAAATAATACCGGTCGATTGTATATTGAAAATATACCAAGTTGTACTATTCTGTTTTGGTATTATCGTCCAAGCTGTATTTGGGTTCATCCATTTTGTCGGACCCAAATCTGTGAATTTTTTTTGCAAATTATTTGTAAAGGTAAGTCCAATATACCATCCACCGTCTTCAGTACTATTTAAAGGCCAAACCGAAAATCTCGTCTAAAATACCATATCAATCGCTATAATAGTTTTGGAAATGTTCAAAAAAATCATAGTGAGTTTTACCTGGGTAATTTTAAACCGACTCCGTGAATTCTCGTATGTGACATTTATCAATGGAAAACCTACTTGATCAGTCCATGAAGTTACAAAATCTGTAAATTGTACTCCTTCTTGCAATTGAAACCCAGTATCAAAGTAATAATTTTCAAAAACTGCCCACAAATCAAATGAACTTGCCACACCGTATCTAATCAAACATTGTCATCGTTTAATAGACAGTATTTTGTAAGTACCTGTATTTTATTCGCAGTAAAAATATAAAAAAACATACTTGTATTTATTTAAAAACATTTGCAGAGGAACTCTAAAACGATTTTCAGTTACTGTGTATTTTATCATTCTTAAAATCGCTGCAGCTTTGTTGTGTGTTATAGGATTAAATATCTTGAGTATGTCACTGTAACCATTTACGGGTCCTGTTATTGGATGTCTTGGATACTGGTCAAAGGCCATAGCACTCTGATGTTGTTCGACCACGAATAGATGATCCAATCGCCAATCTTGTTTTATCTGAAATACATAAGTCAAATATATATATATATATATGAATATATGATTTTTATTTCTTTCATTTGTGTTTTATTTCTCCAATAATTAATTGCATATTTGTTATTTATAATATAATTATATATATATATATATATATGTTACGGGCAAAGTAGGAAATCCGGGCATTTGTTATACAATGCCCGGGCACTGTGCACAATGCCTGAACATTTTGGTCAATGTGAGAATGGTCATTTTAATACTCAAATTTGTCATACATTGACCGGGCATTGTACTAGATTGCCCGGGCAAAGTGTACCCTGCCCAGATTCAAGTGGGCAAAGTGAATTAAATACAGTGTGCTGCACAATTTTATATCAAATTGCATTTATACGTATAACAATATCACTACAAAACTATAATTAGATATTTTATTCGTACGCGACAACGCGACAGCTGCGATAATACGAACCGAACCGTAATCTAAACGATAAAAT
>JAIPRL010000862.1:24895-83465 GCA_025469235.1 Pemphigus obesinymphae
TAAAAGTAGTGTGTTTTTACAAAGACTTCATCGTCGAGCAAAGAAAACTGCATGCTGTGATTAAAAGTACATTTTATATATTTTGTGTTGCCGTACGCGTCCGAACTAGAAACCGGCGCATACGACATTTGGTAAAATGAAAGACTGATTGTTATTTCTGTTTGATTATTTTTTTTGATTGTTATCATTATTAATATGTATTTTTTTTTTTAAAAAAAAAGAAAAAAATTGTCCTTTCTTTTTAATTATTTTTCAACTAAATAAACAGTACCTACCTATGTATAATGATAACATTTTTTTAAATACCTATTATATTTTTTACATTTTGTTATAATTAACCTACTGTAAATATGTATTTGTTTTTGTATTACTTAAGATATTTTAATTTACACTTGATACAAATTGGTTTTATGTGAACATCTACCTACATTTTTACAAAAAAAAATTTTTGATTATAGTTGTGTGTTAATTCATTTATATATTAGGTTCTTACTCAAAAGTTTCTATAATGTTTAGATATTTTTGTTCTATACTTACATACCTAACTAACATAATTGAATATTAGTTTAAAAGTCTAAGACAAACTATGTTTTTAATTCAGTATTTTATTTATTCAGATGACAAATGTATTAAAATCTTGAGACTAAATTTAACATTAAGACTGATAAATTAATTTATTACATGTTTGTTTTGTTTTATACTTTTTATATACTATGTTGTTTTATTAAGATATTTAATGGAAACATTTAAAAAAAAAATAGGTAGATACTCTGTTAGACTGTTCATTATTTGTTTTCAAAATGTACCTATACACTGGTGATATATTTTATTTAATATGTACACAATTAAAACATTATGGAAGAGCTTAATTTTAAAACATTTTATGATAGATTTAGGTCTTTCACCTGCTAACCTACCTATTATACAGCAAGTTTTCATAGTAGTTAAAAGGATGCCAATAACTGAACTCAAAGTGCCAATAATATTCTTAAGAGTGCCAATAACTGTATTTTTTGATAATTTTATAGGAATTATTAATAAAAAAAAAAGTATTAAAATAATATCAAATTTGATTATAAATTTATAAACATAACAACATTTTTAATCAATCAAAGAGATTTTAAAACATTCAATATTCATTATTTTCAGAATACACTGTATTAAATTTCAATTTTTTCTTAAGATGCCAATAACTGTATGCTTTACCCTATATATTATTTAGCTTTATATGATTTATTTAATAGACTGAAGTTTAAAATCATGATGTGAAGTAGTTTACCACTTTAGTGTGACTATATAAACATGATTAAGCAGCAGTGCTTCAGTCGAAAGAATATATTTTAGCATAGGGTGTGCTACTAGGTATCTATAACAAAAAAAGAACATCAATATAACTGACAAACATTTTGAACAAATTATAACTTTGAAATGTCATTCGGTCATATAATAAATTTTAGAAACATAATTTGTTCAAAATATATCAGTAAATATTATATATTATTATCATTATATACCTACCTATATATAAATAATATATATATATATTTAAATATTTGAAAATTTATCATCAAATACTTTTTTAATGTATTTGCGTATTTACTTCAATACATTGGATAAATAAGTATTTGAGTATTACACTAAATACTTTTTTCAACAATATTATTTTTACTTACTTAAATTATTTTTAAAAGTAATTCTTTACAACTCTGCCCACTGCACGTTCGTTGTCTCTGTCTTACATACACATAATACATAGCAAATCTACGTACCGCATTCTTACTACAATTTATTTATTATTAATATTACAGTAAATTTACCTATTATCAAATTTGTAGAGGAGAAAATAAACTATGTCGTAGTGTGGAGTTTTTTTTTTATATTTTTTTTTTTAAACAAATTATAAATAGTTATTTACTTGAATGCACATATAACTAGTTTTAAAAATAAAATGTTTAAAATAACTCCACGCTACGGCATAGTTTATGTTCTTCTTTTAAAAATTTTATAATAGGTAAATTTACTCTAATATTAATTATAAACAAACTTGAGTAAAAATGCGGTACGTAGATTTGCTATGTTATGTAAGACAGAGAAAACAAACGTGCAGTGAGTAGCGATCCTCCTCTTAAGTTGAGAAAACTTCTATTTACCGTGGGTATAAAACAATATTCCAAAAACGTTATAAATATACAATTTTTTAAGCCAATATTTATTTTTGTTGTTGAGGTAATTATTTGAGATAAGTTAATTATCATAAATACCTAGGTACATTATATATATGTTATGGGCAAAGTAGGAAATCCGGGCATTGTTATACAATGCCCGAACATTTTGGCCAATGTAAGAATGATCATTTTAATACTAAAATTTTGTCATACATTGACCGGGCATTGTACTATAGATTGCCCGAGCAAAGTGTACCCTGCCCAGATTCAAGTGGGCAAAGTGAATTAAATACAGTGCGCTGCACACTTTTATATCAAATTGCATTTATACGTATAAGTGTATAACACAATAGGTATCACTACAAAACTATAATTAGATATTTTATTAATTATTCGTACGCGACAGCTGCGATAATACGAACCGAACCGTAATCTAAACGATAAAATGATCACACAGTATTGTAGATAATATTTCATAATCGAATCGTTAAATAATTAACCTATTCGATATTTTCTAATGATTATTGTCACGACGACTACGTCGCGTAATCTGTCATTGTGTAGTGTAGTGCAGTTGGGTGTAGTGTTATTTTTTCTTTTGGTCAACGTTTCTAAGTATTTGTGCACTATTTTCTAACATGAAATGGAAAAAAAGTTTAATGAGAAGTTTAACAATTTACTATTAAGGGTCTTCGACAGTAGATTTTTCAAAGCGCTAAAATGGTCTTGGCATTTCCATAAATTGGCCGTGTTAAACTTATTCAATTTTAATTTTGAAAAAAGTTCTGAATTCGTTATTATATTTTCTATGTTTTTACCAGATGATTTTTTTAAAATAAATGACAAACAATTAAATAATTATTTTTTCATTAATTTGAAACCACCATAAAAATCATTATATTGATCTAATTTTAAATCCGTCTGGTAGAAACACAGTTTAACAACTCATCTTTAATTTTTCCAAGATACCTATGTTTTTGTCTAAACTTATCCAGAAACCTACAATTATGGAAATGCATGAGCATGTTTATTAGAAAATACCATGATTACATAGCAATGAAAAGTAGTATGGGTATGAGGATATTTTTAGATTAATTTTAAAATGTACTTAAATATTTTTGAATTGTTAGGTTTTTATTTTTCCTAAAATTACTTAAAAATTGCCTATACTGAACTCCTTAAAAACGGCCGGTGTCGAAGCCCCTTAAACAAAAATGCAAATGCTGTATTTTTAAATAAAATAAAATACGATGAATTAATTTTAAAAGTGAATAATGTGAAAACTAAAACCACAAAAAAGACTGCAGATGATTACAAATTAATTAAAAAATACGATGTTGTAAATATATCAGGGATTTAAAAGTTAGTAGTTCCAGTTTCCGAAGGTAATTTAATTAAGTATTATGTTTACAACGAACAATTGTTTCAACTTCTTAATGAAATACATATATCTGTTGGACATGGAGGTAGAAACCGTACGGAGTATGAATTGAACTTGAAATATAAAAATATAACAAGGGAGACTATAATGATATTTTTAAATTTATGTGACCACTGTCAAAAAAAAGGCAGTACAATTAAAAAAGGTTTAGTTGTAAAACCTATACTTTCACCAGAATTGAACTCTCGCTGTCAAGTTGATTAGACATGCAAGCTCAGCCTGATGGCGATTACAAGTTCATAATGGTCAATCAAGATCACCTTACGAAGTTCGTAATTCTTAGACCGTTAACTCATAAACGGGCTGAAGAAGTAGCCTACGTGTTAATTGATATTTTTACAACATTTGGAGACCCGGTAATTTTGCAAAGTGACAATGGAAGGGAATTCACCAATAAAGTTATTATTGAGTTGTGTAGTATGTGGGAAGAACTTAAGATTGTCCACGGAAAGCCTAGACACTCACAAAGTCAATGGTCTGTTGTAAGGGCCAACCAAGATATTCAAAATATACTCGTAACATGATTAGCCGATAATAATTCCAGAAAGTGGAGTGAAGGTTTTAAATTTGTTCAATCGGAACCATGGTATAAAACGTTCGCCATACGAAGCTATGTTCGGAACAGATGCTAAAGTTAACCTAAAATCAACCCAAATTCCAACCGATTTAATTTCTACTTTAAAATCAGAGGAAGATTTAGAAAAAGCTCTAGGCAGTGGAGTTGATATCGAAAACATAAACGAGAAACACGAAAAAAGTGATGGAAGTGATAAGGAGAGTGCAAAACAACTTTTTCTGATGAAGATGAAAACGATCAAATAAAATTGAGAATTGAATCAATTTCTTCAAATTGATCAAATGCTGCTGAAAATCTTAAAGTACAAGCTAACAAAATGAAGAATTTGTCTGAAGAACTTTTTTTTTCTAGGAAAAGAAGGAGAAAATGTTAAAATAAAAATTCCTGATGTGGATCGAGCAAGATGTGATCTTCGGTGTATTCTGGGAGTTATACTTTCTGGTAATTAATTTTAATTATACAATTATTTTTATATTAATAATTTTCTTTATAGTAAAAGATAATTTATATGAAATTGGAACAAACGAGGGCAGACTACATCAACTCTATAGTCGGAACCAATTCACAATAAGCAAAGAGGTGTTTATCCAGGCTGATGATGTACCACCAGTACAAATTTCATTAAGAGAAGTGGCAAGAAAATCTTCTAATTTGGGTGGCCAAAGGTACGATAGGTGTACTTGCAATACATTGTGTAAGACCAACCGGTGTAAATGTAAAATATCTGGTCGTCTTTGCAACTCAAAGTGCCATAATAGTGGTGTATGTGGTAATAAATAATGCTAGCCCTGCGTTATTGTTTAGTAATAATTAATTAAAATAGATTATCATCAAAATAGTTGTAATTTAATAATAAATAAATTAAATATTAAAGCTGTGCAAGTCAATGATATTTTTTGTAAGATGTTTTATTTAATTTTTTATATAATATTCAATATTTAATCTACTGTGCCCAAATCTAATTGGGCACTGTATACAAAGCCCGGGCAATGTTAACTTATTCCAACTTTGCCCTTGGGAATCGGGCATTGTACACAGTGCCCGGTCATTGTGCACAATGCCCGGATTTTCTACTTTGCCCGTAACATATATATAAATAATAAAAATAGACAAATGCAAAAAAAAAATCATAGTAATAATGATTATAGATATATTAAATTTGGAATAAAGAAAGGGGGTTCACATAATCAAGTATATTCAATCATTCCTTTAATATGATGTCGATCTTATAAACTACATTTAATCGATATAAAAATAATCCGTAACTTGATCCATTATTATTAAACGATAATAATTGTAATTTTGTAACTAATTTGAATATATTTAAAAATAAATGTGTAATGCTCGTAAAATTCGTGGACGTCACAGAAAAAAAAATGTGAGATTAGCGGGCATTTATTCATAAATAATGTTACAATAATAATATAATATTCCAGATATAATAAAGAATTAACATATAAACTCACCAAATCAACCACAAAATATTGAAAATACCTAGCAAATCCCTCGCTAAGCCACAGGTCACTCCACCATGAATGAGTAACCAGGTTACCAAACCACTGATGGCTCAGTTGTTGTTCAATTATCATAGTGGACCGCTCTATGAATTTCGCTTTAGTTTCATTATCAAAGAGTATGAACTTCTCCCTGTGTCATCATCAAATACAATAACATATTAAAGGAATATAGTATTTAAACAAATAACAATCGCGGGATGAACAATGGACATGGTATAATGTTATATTATGTTAATTTTTGAAAAAAAAAAAATAGATTTTATAATTATACGGATTTAATTAAATGTTTTAGTTAACCTAATAATAAATTTGAGCATTAATTTAAATATTAAAAATGACACTATATATTTTTTTTCAGATCATAATTATTGTAGTATTTTGAGCATAATATATTTTATAACTAGATCACTCTTTTCTCACGCATAATAGTAATGTAAAATACTCTTGCATATATTACACTTCCACGTCTTCAATTAGTTATTCTATCAAATTTTATAAAATATATACTCATTTATGATAGCGCATTCTCTACAGCGGTCCGATTATGAAATTCTTTCGCTTTCCTATTTAAGAAGGTTTATGGCTGCAAATGTGATTTATGGTTCCTTATTAGCGCGTTTGACATACTAAATCATATCTCTTTCAATATTTCACTGCAAACCACTGAAAACTACTTCAAAATGCACGTTCATTCATACGTTCCGCAACAAATCACGGTTAATGATCATTATCGTCCACTCCATATATGTTTGTCAATTATTAATCGTGATAAAACCCTTAATTTACTCTTAGTATTGACTTGAAACTTTTTGGGGATATTATTGTTTTTATTAAGAATAGTAACGATACCGATAGGAATTTAGTCCCCAGTTCTCGGCTCCGTCTGGATCGAAGTCTGGTAATGCCAATAAATCTACTTTTTCCACTTCGCCTCTGACTTCCGTGTAGTTTTCCATCGTATCGTACAGCATCGGCGTTTCCTCTAACACGTATGCGGTTTGTGAAAAGTCTTCATTGCATGTGTATATGCTTATATTTGTATCTGAAGATGGTAATACGGATTTTTGTAAATTTCCCACTAAAATTCCTACCATATACGTGGATATCGGTTTGGTCGGTTCGTAATGATCCAGCCATATACCATAGTACTCCCTGTTAAAATAATCGGGTTTAACGTACTTGTATACAAGTTGTATTATATATTTCAATTCATAATCAATACCTATTAAAATAATTTAATTCTAGATTTAAATCAAACATTATATAATTATATTTACAGTGTGTATTTAGTAATGTGGAATATAACTTTTTTTTGCATCGTACAATTATTGTATTGTACGATTTTTCAATCTTACGATGTTTATTTCAAGAATACAATTGTGAAGATAATAACTATGTCAAGTAGTAATCAACCAATTTGTGTATGTATATATTATATAGTACCTATGAATAATATATTCATAAATTATAACTATGTCTAACATACTGTATAGAACATAAATCTTGAACCTCTAAGCTTTACATTTTTATTTTTTATTTCTAACATTCATCAGCGAAAAAAAATTGAATAGGTAAAGATGACATGATAAAATAAAACGAAATAAAATAAAATATAAATACGAATAATAAATATTCAAATAAAAATTATCACAATTAATTTAAATCAATTGATATGAAATAAATATTTTAAAAATTAATATGATGTAGGTTTTTTGACTTACATTCTCTGGCTGAATGTCAATCGCATGTTCGATAATGTCATCTGATTGATTTTTCTCCCTATCGATATGTTAAACGGCGTCTTATAACCCGGTTCGTCGTAACACGGAAAAGCTCTTCTTGCGTACGTGGGTTTAAATCGTGACACAGCCATCCACCTGTGAATCCGATAATTTGATATATAATATTATCGGATTCAAAAAAGATAATATTATCATAAATCCTTGTGATATTCTAAGGATTTACAATCTCCTAGATTTATATAAGTGAATTATTCGTAAAGCATTAAAAAGTATATAAATGATATTTGTTTAGAATGCTCATAGTGAATGGTTAACTATAGGTTTTAGAATTCAAGTTTTTGGTTTCTATCAATTTTCGCCAAACACAGTCATAATCAATTTTCTTCAGAGTCAAAACTCGGAATTAATTGTTATTTTTGTGTAAATAAAATAATTTATTCCAAAAACTTTTTCATAAAATATAATATCAGTACGTCAAGATAGTAAGAAGGTAAGTGTAATACTTGGGCTATGAACTATGAGATAAAACGTCAGTATGAAAAGGTCCTATCTTCATAAAACGCACTACAAAAGATACAATATACAATATTATATCATTATGGAATATCTCGTAGTATTTTAAATCACTAAACAATGGAATTATTAATAGGTACTAATTAATACTTTTCGTGATTTTGTATTCTTTAAAGTTCTTATGTTATCGATATTGACGGAAAAATAATGTTAAAATAAAACATTTCTATCTAACAATCATTTTTTTATAATATAGTATAAAAAAAAATTCCAAATCGTTTTTATAGATTAGTTCAGAAGAACAATTCTCTTGTATGCTGTACTTGATCTTAATGAAGATTCCTGTATATTAATATAAATATGAAGTATTTAATCAAATTAAAATAAAATGGAAACTAATAAATAGAACTATTTTATACTAAATAAGAACTTTGAACAATATAAAACTACTATAAATATTAATTAGTACTGATAATTCTATTGTTCAGTGATTTATAATGCTACGATATATTTCATGATTTCCAATGTTATTATTGTGTCATTTGTAGTGCGATTTTGATGGAGAGAGAACCTATTCGTACTATCGCTATCTCACAGTAGGGTTATATTAATTTTTATTTTTAATTACAAACACACGTAGGTTTCATTTGAATAACAATGTTTTAACTGAGTAGGTAATATAATATTTTGACTCAAAATTGAGAATGGCTCTTCTTAACAATTCCATATAAAAAAAAATTCTGGGTTGCACAAACAACTTTATAAAAACCATCCAATAAAGTATATTATCGGTTTGACAAACAAGCTGATGAACATTTTTATCAAGTAAATGAAGTAGTAGACTGTTGCACAAACATTCAAAAAGACATAAACCACAAAATTCTATGCAATAATCATGGTTATACTATCAACAATAATAGTAATAGTGCATGCAAGTAATATTGGAAGATGACGATGATACACTGGACATAAATAATATTGTGAGTTTAATTAAGAGGGCGTGATAACTCCCGATTTCTATTGCATAAACATGTCTAAAGAGAATGACGATAATTCGTTTAACAGTGGTTATAAGAATAAAAACACTTATTATATAATCAAACGTTAACAACATTTTAGCGGGATAGTCATATCATTTTTATAAAAAAATACTCATAAAAAAAGTTACAGCCGTTAAAAAGCTAAAAAAAAAAAAAAAAACAATATGACGTTGTCTCCATAATGTTGCCAACTTTTGATTTTATAATAGGTGTTCTTGCTCTTAAACCACTAGGAAATGAGTAAGTAATCGTAATATTTCATAGGCATGATTTTTTTTAACAAGAATCGCAATCACACAACCATAAAATATGGTATTTTTCAATTTATTTTAAAAATATATTTAAATACGTTGAAATTATTGGATTTCAATTTTTCTTATAATTTCATAACGATTGCCTATACGAAACCCCATAAAAATGAAGTGTATGACGTCCTCTTGAATACAAAATAAACAACGTAATTAGAAATGGCACGTTACTTATTCGTGTTATCAAAATTTAAAAATATGATAAACCAATTAATCGATTCGATATGGTTGTAGCCCGTAGAACCCTTTGAATACACATTTTGTACAACGGCCAAATTCGATAACCAACCGGTTATACTGATCGTTTTATGGGACCCGGCACGAGCCAGCGACATATTATGTTCTATAAAATTTTTATACGCACACCGTCTCGTCGTTTACTGTGTACGTGCTCTTGTAGATACCGGTCATGTCGGTCCTCATGTATCCATGGAACACCATTCGCACCTGGTACTGTCGACTGGTCAGCAAGTTCTTACCGACGTAAATCACCAACAGTTCTTTGTCCGGGTCCATTGTGTGCGAGTCCACCTTGAGATCGGTCCCGCTCTTGACATCGGTGACGGTCACACTGGACACGTACATGTCCTTGGCGTGCATCGTGATTTTAGGCGTGATTTCGTTCACTCTTATCCAGACCTCCACGTGACCGTCGACCGTGTGCCGGTCGCCGTCTTTGTCGTACCGGGGCACCAGACGCAAACCGTACGCAACCGGTTCCGTGTCACCCGGCAGCCGTCCGCCGCCGTCGGTCCCTTGGTCGGACCCGGTGGCCCGGACCGCCAGTACGCCCAGGACGAACGCGACAACCGTCGTCGGCCGCCACATAATAGCAGTCTTGTTTTCTTGTCACGCGTATACCGAACACTGTTGGTCGTACGACGGACGTTTTAGACGTACCTGTCCGTTCTAAATTATTATCTTGGGCCACTCGAGCGCCGCCACCTGCAGTGTCAACATGATAATAATATACTAGCGCACGATTCATCCAATCTCGTCTCGTTTCAGTCGCGACACTCGTCATTATTTTTAATAATTCCGTACGCTCGTATTATTGTGTTTGTTTTTTTTTTTTTTTTTGTATTTATTCGGCAGAATAAACCGTCGGGTGCGAATCGGCCTGTACGCGTTAAGAGGATGCTACACCCGCATTTTCTGTCTCCGTCCACATCTAATTATATTGGCAATATAGCAAAATTATACAACGCAAAATTGAAATTATGTGGCATTTTGGTAGAGCTTAAACGCCTAATTTAACGCGAAGAATAATTTCGAGTGAACCTTTTTGTAAGATTTTGTAAAATATTTTCAGAAAAAAAAGTTACGGCATTTTTACTTTTTGATATTTTTAAATACCTTTAACTTTTTCGTCAGACGGTATTTTACGAAACGCCCATGAGGTTCACTCGAAAACATTCCTCGCTTTACATTTCGTAATAGGTGTATAATATATACTCTAAATTTAACCTGAACGCCAAAATTTCAATTTTGCGTAGTGTGATTTTGCTGCACGTCCGTATTTCAAGGGGTTTTCGGTAGGCAATTTTATAAAGTTCCGAGATAAATTTAAATCCAGTTATCCATAAATATTTCAATATATTTTTAAAGTAATTCAAAAATAGACCTGTACCAATACCATTATTTCTATTGCCGTGTAATCGTGATATTTGTTGAAGAAATATGTCTATTAATTTAAAGATTGCAAATAAACGAATCCGAATTGATTTTAGAGCCATAACACCTATTATTAAAATGAAAGAAATCGATATTTTCGCGTGCGTACCGGAGATTTGTTCATTATTTTGCATACGACATGCAACATATTGCTTACCAGTAAACCATCCGTTTTAGCAAATTAAAACAATTGTAACTATTTCGGAAATTTTTTTTCCGAAAAAAAAGCTCAAAGGTACACTCTATGATGTCGTTCTCTTTAATTTTGATAATACGTGATTTGGCTCTAATCACAAATGTTCATATTATTAGTGTGCATGGTTTATGCCACAATAATCACCTGTGTAGCTTCCTCTTAAAACTTCGAATCATTCTCCAGTATCAATTGAGAGTAACCACTTTATTCTTAATTTAACTGAGAATTACAACAAATAAAATTCTTCATTCATCAGTATTTGTTTTATCTATTTATATATGCACTAGGTAGACAAATATATGTATTTCCACGATAATATTTTTAAATTGAAATCTACTGTTATATCCTGTATAATTACATAATTATAATCAATGGGTTTTCGATATACAAAAATAAAAGGACGATTGTTAAATTCACATTATGTGAAATAGAGATCTCTAATAAAAAGGAATGATTTCATATTGTAACGAGTTTGTTAGTAAATAGGTAATAAGATTTTTTTAAAGAAAAAGTAAGTAGGAATACATTTTTATGTTATATAATAAATGTATATACTCTATATATAATGTGTATATTATTTAATATAATATTTTGTTATGATATATATTTATCTTTAAGTACTGACTTACTGATAAAAACATTATTTTATTGTTACATGTTATTCTGACATAGGAAATTAAATATATGTTTTTAACTAGTAAATTGAAAATATCTTTATGGTATAAATCTTATCAATATTATACTCGTCACTGTTAAATTATCACGCATAAAATGATAAACAGGTATCTTACTATAATCGTACCTATCTGTTCAGTTGTACACTAAAAGTCACTTGCGATTATTCGTCACCAAAACAGTATAATAAACCGAGCCATGGTTGGCTTTCGTGTAGGAGTTTGTTGACTGTCGTCGTTCTACATAATATTTTCATTATATTTCATATTTTCATAATATTTTGATAAATACATACAATAGTTACGCGTAGACGAACTTAAGTATTGATTGAATATTACATTCGATTTGCTTGAACAACAGCCATACCGAGTCAGGGATTTACAATGATTATGGCTATTGTAACTATTGTGATAATTACATTCGAATTTCGCAAATCTGACGACATTAGTACCATATTACGTAATATTCCATAGATGATTATTAAACATAATATACAAATTAAACTTTTGAATGAAGTTCAAACTATCCATATTACAATAATAATATTTACGAGAGTGGGGTTATACCGTTAAAATATCTGTTCTTCAATATAAGAATTCACCTGTCTTGTAAGTTACATAATATAATATAATCTATTAGGTATATTTTAATCTAACCAGCACTTATTAAAGTCGGTTCGTTAAAATAATTTTGAAATAATAATACAATTATTATTTTACACACGGACTGTTTCGAATCAGTAAACAAAAAAAAAAAAAAATTGTAATACGCTGTTGTCATGATTCTATCTATTATTATAAATCTTTGGTACACATTCATAAAATTTACTTTATGATTTACTTGTTTTAATTAATTCCAAAAATTATATAGAGATATTGCGTATATTCGTTAGATTTAAGAGTGATTCATCGTCATAGTAGGACTCTTCTAGTTCGAGTAGGTCTTTGTACTACAGTATAATACTTTATAGTGCTCATTGACTTATTTCCCGCAAAATTCTTATCCTAACCCCTTCAGATTATATGCTTGACTATTTCAAACGATTTCTGAAACGGTGGTTCTACTGAAGCACATAAATTGTATTAGTTATTCAAATCTATATTATCGAGGAGCATAGCCGCGTATGCATAATAGTATACTTGTATACTGTCTCGACATTTCACGGTTTACTGGAATATCTCCATTTCATATCGTCAAATAATATTATCATAAAACATCAAATCCTAAAAAAATTATGGAACTTTTTGTAATTGAAATTCAGGGCTATTAAAATATATTTAAAAATAATATTATTAATTATCCTTAATCACAATCTATTCACTAAAACCCAAAATAAAATAATTTTTACCTTGAGTATCAATAAAGTGTCTTACATCATTACTGATTTTTTTTTTTGAGGGGGGGGGGTAATCTAGTAATTTATAATCAAATGATACATATAAATCTATTGATTGATCCACATTTTTTCTTAAAAATATGATTCCAATATATAAATAATATCTGAATTATTCGAATAAAGAACGTTATCGTTATCGCTATCCAGAAAACAAAATATAAAAATAGTAGTTTTGATATAAAATCAACAGTCAAGTTATTTTTGAATACATTTATATTGAACTTTAAAATAATCATAACAAAAAATTTTTATAAATATTTAAATAAAATAAAACGTAGGAAATTTATCAAAAAACAATTTTTATACATACATTAGAAATTGTTATTTTGAATAAATTAAATTTATTAAATTTATTTTTTATTATTATTATTAAAATTTCACAAGAGAAATAAATATAATTTTATTTTTTGGTTCACTGTATTAATTTAAATATATAAATTGGCCTAGAAACAATAAAAAGTTGGACCACAGTGCATCACGCGATTGAATAGAACTGGGATTTCATCAGCAGATCATCATAGATACAGTTATTAGATGACTGGACAATTTGTCGTATTCCGACGATATTCAACGAGCCTCGAATATTCAAATCATTGACCCACTTGTCTTTACCAACCGCAACATTGATTGTTTAATTGTGTTAAAACGTAAAAAGTGACTGACATTTTAACTTAACTTTATAACTTGTTAATACTACGTTTAACGCTGACATTTGCATATTATTTTAGGTTTTAGATTCTCCGTTCAACCATAGATCGTATTCCTTTTTTGTAGGTTCAGTCACCCCAGAGGTTTTCCGAGGTGTTGCCGTATCAGCCCCGGCCGTACATCTTCTTTTATATTCAATACATGGGCCAGGCATTCGGACCCGCCACGCCGGTCCAGCGTCGACATAGGGCCCACGAGCGCGCCGGCACCGCATCCGTGTGCGAGGGGTCGCCGTAGTATTGAAAGGAACGGACGGTAGGTAGAATGAGTGTCCGATCCACTTCTAATGAAATACGCAGTATGTGTACTAAATTCGCCGAGAGAATAGGAGTGTTTGGCGCGTACGACTGACGAAAATTCGGGTCGCTCATCCGTTATCTTTGGACGGCTATCCATAGTTTGCCATAGTATGGCAGAGCGCATTAAATAACACACATTATAGCTTATCAGTTAACAGTTCTGTACACGAGCGTCTAGAGACAGCGCCTCCTATCTTAAATTGTCTTTTATCAGTTATCAACTTATCAGTATCGTACAGTGCTACTATTATTTTATATCAATTTGACTTATAGAATCGGTTAAAAACAAAATTCAAATATAATATTCTTTGTTCATGACATAATTTACTTGTTTAATATGCTATTTACCTTATATGTCTGGTAAAGTTGTATGCTACTCACCAATAAGTTGTTATGTACCAAAAATCATTAATGTTTTTAATTTTCGGAATATTCGTAATGTGCAAATGTAATACTTTTATAACAATATGTTTGCCTACTGCTATAGAACAAATGCTATCTAGACACAGGTGACGACAAACACTCTTAATATATATTATTTTATTTTACTTTTTTAATGCTTTTATACATAATGTTAATAATCAACAAGTTTATATTTTTGTTGTATGTTAGAAATTTGTATTTTTTTTATATTTCTAGATCTATTATTATTGAATTCATAACGAAAAAGTTTATTAAATACTTTGATTTATTCTAATTAACTAAATTTTTAATGTTATTAGACATTGAAAACCAGAAAAACGCAGATCAATTTCATATTATTAGTGGTAATTTATTTATATTCATCAATATTTTTAATTATAAACGATTAACACTTATTAATATTTATTTATGTATTTTTCCTCAGTTATTGTTTTACCGGTTTCAGTAGGTACCTGATGACTTTTTGTTATTATTAATAACATTGCCTTTTCTTTGTGTACAATAGGTACTTTTATTTATTAACAAATAAAAATAAATAATGCTTTATTGAATTAATACTACATACAAACTTAAATAACATAATATAAATTAAAATATAATTCTGTTTAGTTTATGTTGAGTTAATTAATAAGTATTAAGTGATATTGCGAAGACGCAAAATATTCTGTGGTGGAGATAGCATGTTGTGATACCTACCTGATAAGAAAATAGTATAAGATAAGAGGCGCTGTCTCTAGACGCTCGTGTTCTGTGTACGGCCGATGATCGAACACGCCGTAATCACTACAAAATAACATCACAGTGTACAACCTATCGATCAGTAGTGCAGCCAGCACGTGCTATTTTGGGTGGCCAGTAGCCGATAGACGATATGTTGCGGTGAGGTAAAACGAAAATCGGTTTCTGCGCACTCCTGAGCTCTCCGCGAATTTAGTATAGTGACTACTTCCCCTGTTCGGGCCACGTAATGGTGTCTGCCAGTAGATGGATCGTCGTCCGTCCCGGGAGGAACCCCGAAAAGCCGTTCGACCGGCACGCAGACTCGCTCGTTAACCGCTCTCGTCCTTTGTGGACGGCCGCCTTCGCGAGTGCTACCGCACCGCCGCCGTACGGTCGCTCCGACTCGAAAACCGGGCAAACGGCCGACGTGGAAGAGGCGCCGACCGGTCTGCACGGTTCCGGCGGCGCGTCCCTCTCCCGCTGAAGTAGGCTTTTTACATTGCCACTGGGATGTCGACGTCAACCAGTTTCCTGTCTCTGCACCAGTGCCATCGTAGTGCCCAGTACAGGCGGGTGACGGGATTTTTATGGTAGCCGCATGCCCGGTCCTGTCCAAGCGCTAGCTGTCACGCTCTGGGCCGTATCTAGGCGCTGGCAAGAGGGCTTTTGCCAGGGGCGCGATAATATCCAAGGCTCAATTTCAATGAGGGTCCGCCTCAATTTACTGATGATGATTTTAGGCGCGGCGCATCAGGAAAATCTGAGACAGAGTGAGCGTTTCCTCAATAATTTTGAACAGCACAAAAACAAAATAATTCTTTCAACTTTCCTCCGAAAAAAATACGTCAATTGAAGGGCTCCCTGCAACAACAGGGCAAGTCCATTTTTTTTTTATCGTTTTGAATGCGCCATATCATCACGGTTAATACTGTTCAAGAACAAGGTATGTCCAATTGTTATTTACGGAGATGACGTATCATATATTTTCTACTTGATAACAATATTTGTATTTTTGAATTCTTCACTATTGTTTTATTATTTACTGTCTAGTTAGAACTATAAGATTGTAACTAAAAATATTGTATTTTATGATAAAAAAATCATGCAAGTCCATACCAAAATAATAAACATGAACAGTATTATACTCTATGATGTACAAAGCATTATTCAATATTTAAAAATTATTCGTGTTAACGATCACTTATAGTGGTTACTTATTTTTATATGTAACGATTTTAATATTTAATAAAAAAGGAGATGTTAAAGATGGTTTTTTTAATGATATTTTTTTAAGGTAATAAAAAAACAAATTGGGTGATTATAAGGTCAGCAAGAGGGGGCGGGGAGAGGGTACTGTTTCGCTAAGAAAAAAAATTTTGGGTTGGCAATTATTTCGACAGTTCAATCGACAAATTTGCGAAAAGCCCTTGTTTTTCTTATTACTCTACCACAAATATTTCATAGGAATGACAGTGATTGAGGAGGGGGCGCAATTCTGCTCATTGCCAGGGGCACTATTGGGTCTTGCTACGGCCCTGGTCACGCTAGCCATCCAAGGACGTTGTCCGTCCGGCATCACGGAGAGGTGTGACGATTAAACCACGGTTGTGTCTGTGGTTTCGCCTGATGCTTTTATAGGTTCAACGAAGCACGATAAAGGTAATCAAGTAAAATAAAATTATGCTATTTTAACTCTGTTAAATTAAGATACTAGGATTAAAAATATAGAAATAGTTTGGAGTTAATTATTAGTTAATAAAATAGTGTATTTTTTTATCAACTTTGTCGAATTATTTTGAATTAAAAAAATTATTTGAACTTAAATAGTAAAAGTAAGATAGTATTAAAAAGTAAATACTGAGTGAAGAAATATTGGTTTAAATTTGATAAAATTGATTTATCTTTCATAGAAAACCAAAACACGAATTGAATAAACGTAAATATTAAAGAGATTTCTGATACATGTATCGATATTCCATTATTTTTAATGTATATTTTCATTCTTGTTACAACTATAACATTATTTCTTAATCATCTAATCAAACTCGTCAATAAATTGGCAATTTCCTGTACCAAATAAGATGTCACGGTGGCCGTTTTTGTGGATTTTCATGAGGCTTTCGGCAAAGTATGGCACAAAGGCCTACTTTTATAAATGATTCATCTAAATATACCCGATCTGCTCTTCAACATTTTAGAATCCATACTGAAAAATAGATTTTTCAGTGTCCATCTGTAGTCTTACGGATCGTCTAATAATTTAACTCTACAGGCTTCTCTGCCGGAAGTTCCTTTTTATCGTCTATCCTATTTGCATTAAAAATTTATAATTATCATTTCTATCATGGAACCATAACTTACTGTTCTATTTTCTGGTGTAGTTTGGTTCATCCAACATGTTGAATTCGAAATTTTGAATTTCCTTATCCCTATTAGGAGCAAGTTAGTTATTTACAAAACGTATGTCAATGCCATTAAAAATGCTGATTCATAATGGGGAAGGGGAACAAGTATCAGACTCATCAAAGCTCCAATCATTTAGAATTAATATAAATTTTCGCACTTTTAATGATTACAAAACGTCCGTGGTATATCAGAAAATCGGAATTTTGACACTCCTAGTTCATCCCATCAATCAAACAAGTAATCACTACAGCATCACGCTAAATAATTAACTGTACGACCACTTCACATAACCCTCATCTCTAAAATATTGACCTTGACCTTGCCATGGAAACATTTGAGTGAAAATTATTTCGCACAAAAAATGATAATAAAACTTTTTTTATAAAAACTCAATTTTTAAACAGTTGATAATTTTTGGAGATAACGTGATCAAACTCTCCGCTTCAGTGTCAATCGCTCACATAAAACAATTATATCGATACTAATTACTAGATATATGCCAAGTGTTTATTTTAAACAATCATTTGTAAACTTTAGATTAGCGCATATTTTTATATTATTATGTTTGTCGATAATTGTATAATTTCAAGAATAGGGTTTTCATTATAATGGTTGCACGTGATATTTTATGTGGATGACTTGAAATGAGTCAATTACTCAAACACAACTTATTGCATAATCATTTCTCGAAAATAAACTTTTTTATAGATATTAATATTACTCGAAAATTGTTAAGGTAAGTGGATTTTTAAGTAGACAATGATACGTAAAAATGAACACGCCTTAAACTATTGTCGGGTTTTAATTTTTTTTTTTTTTTTTTTTATTGAAAGGAAACAGACTTTTAATAGATTTCATTATACTATAATTTTTATAAAAATTAATTTCAGTATCTGTGATAAATTTCTGAATAATTTAAAATATTAGCATAATTTAGAGTTTAATTTCTTTAACATATTTTCAAAATGTACATTATTAAATTCTAAGCGTAGCGAGGTACAAACTCGTATGTGGGCCAATCAAGGATGAAAAGTTTAACCATGTTTTGTGGACGACTACTGCCTTTTTTTATTGTGGCTTTTTATTATTTTTAAATAAAGTATGGAAGTGTTGCACAAGGTTGAAGCTACATGCGTAATTTACGCATTATACGATGAAAACGAACCTGATAAGAAGAGCAAAATAAAACTGAGCTGTTTTAATGCAAAAATATATTTACATTAAATTTATAATCAATAATTTGTCAAAATGTCATGAAGAACGACTTTTAATGTTATTAAAACCTAGTTCCGAATTATAGGATATTTAATTTTACAATTTACCAATAATTTATAATTTTAGCTGAAAATATTTCCTCAAAAATCACTTATACGAGTATAAGAATGTAGGTAAAGTCTTGTTCTTTAATTTGGTAATGATTTACTTTTACGCTAAAACTGCTCAGTATGTAAGAGAAAAACGTAAAAATATATACTCTGATTATAATGTGTGATGTATATTTATAACATCAAATATTAATTTACAAAGAAATATTTTTCTAAATGAAATTAATTGTATATAACATATTATATACATATTTAATTACCTACATTATATTTTATCAGAATACTTTTATAATTATTTTATTAATAACATTAAATTAGACAATATAAACGGATTTAACTCATATAATGACATATTTTATCGTAAGACGTACCTTTGTTAGCTTGTTAAATTAAATTAAAATAAATCTATTTAGTTGAATTAACATTTAATTTGTTTTAAAATACAATAATTTTAGACGTAATATTACATTTTAATACGAGTTAATATTGATAAGCGGTAGTTAAGTTTTTAGTTACCATATTTTGTATGAGAATAAATAAAATATATTAAAATACATTTTATAGATCAGATTTTTATATTTTGAAGTTAGAATATGTAAATTTCGGTCACTGTTGGAATTTCTAAATGTTAGGTTATGTTCAAAACTCACTACAGGAAAACTGTTTTACCACCGTTTTATACAGACATGTAGTAATTGTATTTATTTATTAATTTTTTTGTTTAAGCCTATATATTTTAATGTTATGTTTTAATTACTTACTTAACTATTATTATTATAATTATTATTATTATTATTATTTTATTATCTCTCTGTTCATGTATATTAACAAACATTGTAATATTTAATAATTTTTATGCAATAATGTTTTATCCAAAAATTTTATACCTAAAATTTCAACAAATATAGTTTTTGGAACCAATATTAATCTGTTTTATAATTTGGGTTCAATTTTGGTTTCAAATAAAAGGGTTCTGGTACCGGTAACGGTTTCTTTTAATATATTTTAGGGAATCGGTTCTGGAACCGGTTAATTTCGGTTCGGTTTTAGTCCCTGATTTAAACTCATAAGCATGATATTTTTTAGGATTAATACAAATATAATATTTTACATAAAAAAAATAATAGTAATATAGTATAAAAATAAATAAATAAATAAGATTTCACAGAATCCTATTCAGAGGTAAACGGGTAAATAATACGAGTATACCTTTATTATTTCCTTATCGAGTGTCACTTTGGATGACAAAACCGAATACATATACTATATACATAACGATATTATCTCCGGTTGGTATATATTTCAGAATCCGTTTCATGTTCATCATTAAGTAGTTCTTCATAGCTTCGATCCCCTGAGGGGTTAATGACATTACATCGCATATATCCTTATAATCTTGTATGCGCACCACACTCCTCGTGCTTTATTTTTTTAAAAAAAAAATCCAAGTATCTAAATAACATTTTTTTTTAATTATAGAAATAAACTTCGGACAGTCAAAATTATTTTAATTATTTTAATCCGATTGAATGGTTGTGTATACTTCAAGCACTTCTCAATCAATTGTGCCCGATTCAATACATTGAATACGTGTATTTCGTGGCAAGAATCGTTCTAGTCGTTTTATAAACTCGTTTCAATTTTTCTGGTCGTAATTTACCCTATAAAATCTTTTATAATGTGCAACAAAAAAATTTTTGAAAGAAGCCATTTCTCGTAAAAATTAATAGAAATAATAACAATCGGTTGTATGTTGAAAATGTATCAATTTAATGGTTTTTGATTTTTTATGAACGTCCATGTAGACTCCGGATACATCCACTTCACTGGGTCCAAATTAGTGAAATTTTTTCGTTAATTATCGGTGTGGGTAAGTCCAATATACCATTGGCCTTCTTCGGTTCCGTTCAATGGCCAAACTGATAATCTCGTCTAAAATACCAAACTTATCGATGTATTTATTTTGGGAATCCGTTAAAAAGACCACGTGCCTAATTTACCTGGATACTTCTAAGCCGTTCAACATTTTTAAATGGCACGTCTTCCTTCAATTCAAATCCATTATCGTAGTGATAGTTTTCAAACACTGACCACAAGTCGGCCGAACTTGCCGCACCGTATCTAAGCAAATATAATCACATAAATCAATAATGTCAATATAACCCATCCAGTTCATCTGCGCCCTCGATGACTTCACGTGTATGACCAGAGCAGGGGTTCGAAAATATTAATTGATTATTACCTACAATGTGTGACTTTTATATTGACATGGATATTATTGGGTAATCGGTTTTTGGACGGTATAGTTTATTCCATAGAGATAATCTCAAAAAAAAACGTTTGTAAGTGTATTACTTACAAACGAAATATAATGTATAGAATACATCTATGCTTTAGAAATTTTAATAACCCCTATAAACTTAAAAAAATACAATTCTACCGTCAAGGGCGCTGATGAACTGGACGAATTATAATACAAACGGAATTTCGTTTGGGGTTTGACCGTAGCGATGGGGCAGAAAACACATACGTGTATTTATTCGAATATAAGTTTAAAGGTACACGGAAACGATCTTCCGTTACAGTATATTATATCATTCTTTTTTTCACCGTTTACGGATCCTGTTATCAGGGGTCTTGGAGTCCGATCTAACGCCATCACAGTCTGATGTTGTTCTACCACGAATCCCATTTTATCTGTAACACAAAATAAATAGAATAAATAATTTTTATATTATTACTTAGCAAATTTGAGTTTAAAATCAACATTTTATATTCAATGTTTTTAACACAATTAATAATTATATACATACATAAATAATAAAAATAATTATAATTAAGAAGACGTCAAGTGTAATTGTATCATATAAAAACGAGATTTAGCTCAATATGTAGTATATGTACACGAGTTTAGATAAAAAATAAGTTAAGTGAAAAAAATAATGTATCGAAAACCAAAGTATATTATATATAGGTAATAAATGTTACGACTATAAATATATTATATGTATAGATACGATATAATTTTATAGTCGTTATAAATTTCAATAATAAGATAGACTACCTATAAATATTGTGATATGGTATATATGTTCGAGATATGGTCGTATGACTTACTTTATACCTGTAATATTTATATCTATTAGTTTTTATAAAATGAATAACTATAAATTATAAATCATAATATGATCGTATAAACGACATTTTTTTTCTTCAAATTATTCATATTTTGAGTCAAATAATTTTTTTCCATTTTCGATCACTAACAGCGTTGATATTAGCTTTATTCTACTTGTCCCGATAATTATTTTTGTGAAAATCTTTATATTATATACGGAGTAATAATATGTAATGTAGTATATACATTTTTCACACAATTTTTTTCCTATCTTAAAAATAACCGAAAGTCTCATATTAATTATCATATCGTCATCTGAGGTCTATGTAAAAAAAAAAAAGGAATTCTTTAGGAGAGCATCTTACAGTTAAAAACCTGAAATTTATTCTATATCTTTATCAATAATTATCGAATTAAAGAAATTTTAAAATCAATAAACGCAGAAAAAATTTAAAAATCGTTTTATGTATAAAAATGATTTTAAAAAAAATGTGTTTAGAACCTTTTCATTCTCAGGAGATTCTATTCAAATATCGTATCTGTGAATATAATACTTATACTTATAGTCGTATCACTAATTACCGATATTATATACCTATTAGTTGTTGATTAATTATTTATTGTAATTTGTTTTTTTTTCACTTGCTTCTTTATTAGTTTTTTCCGGTTTCTTTTTTTTTTTTTTTACTAGCTTGTTTCTAATGCCCGTAGTACACAACTATCGCAGAAAAATATTTTTGACAACAAAAGGAGGATCATGACTATTTTAGTATGTTTCTTTAAAGATCGATTTTAAAAACAACTTAAGTTGTTGTATATATCAACAGTTCCTTTAATATAAATATTGGGTAATGTAGGTTAATTATCAACAAACCATTTTCGAGAATGCGCAGTTAGTGTTTCACTTTCCAGGAAATTAAAAACTTTTTCTTGTTGTTTAAATTAATTATTCGGAGAGTTGTAAATGTATAATGCAAAACACTTTTTATATTTTTCTAAATAAAATACCTACCAAGATTATAAAAAAATAAAAATAGAACCGCCATAGGTTTGTAAAATATTTACAAAATGTATTTAAATAATTTTTATTCATTAGATTTTCATTTTTCATAAATTATTCTTAAAATTGCCTATAGTCAACTCCTAAAGATTAGTATCTATCTCTTTGATATTAAATTCAAGTGTATTGGCAAGAATTTATTGAATTAAGTAACAAACGTTGACCAACAAATATCTCAACTCACCAAATCCGTCACAAAGTACTCGAAATATCTAGCAAAACCCTCACTAAGCCAAAAAACCATTCCACCACGAATATGTTACCAAGTTTCCAAACCATTGATGATTCTGTTGTTGTCCGATGATCATTGTTGACTATTGTTTGAATTTTGTTTTCGTTTCATTATCAAAAAGCACGTACTTTTCCCAGTTTCCTCATAAAATACAATTGTGTATTAAACAAAAATACAATTACATTTCAATAATTTCAAACTACAAGGTTGTTAATGAAAATTGCATTACTAGTAATTGTTTAATGTTCAAAATACAAGATTTATTACAAGAATAAATTAAATTTGAATGAAGAATATTTTGATATTGAACGCTAAACCTTGTTGGACACTACATCTATTTTTTAGATCTTGTTTTCTCAACTGTTATCATATTTGCTCACTTTTGGTATGCATATATATAGAATACTCTGGCATACGGTATATTACCTACATACATGTAATACTTCAGAAGTTTTTGTATGTAATTCATAACTGGTTTATCTGTAATTGATTTTCATATGACCTATGGATTTTTAAAATAATAAAGTTGGTCACCGAGAAAGCCTGTGGCATAAAACTCGGACACGACTAATAATAATAATAATAGTGATAAGTATAATAAGTATAGTAAGTATAGTAGTGACAAACTTCTGTATATATATTCACAAAGGAACCTCATGGGAGGGGCCGTCGATCCATTGAAGTCGATCGGACAATTACGCATAATAACTAATGGATATGATACCGGCCAAGGTATATTAAAATACGAAAATGCATAAGAAAATATTACCCGATGTGCAGGCTGATGCACATACATCGCTCCTTACGGCCAGTGCAGTCCACCGCGGGAGAGACTTTCGGCCATTACTCCATCACAGTGTGCATTCTGAATAACGAAATTTGACTACGGTTTGTAATAATGAGATGTTACCATCTCGAGCCGATGGAAAAACAGAAGAACGGAAAAACGGGCGCACGCGATCATCGCATAATCGCGGGAAGCCGTCAAATGTGGTTGAAATTAAGAGAGAACGGATCCTTGGCCAGCATTTACAAATACAGCGAAACATCCACTAACGGACACCTCCCAATAGCGGACGTTTTTTTTGGGAACGGGGACATTTTCACTACTTTTCAATGGAAAAAGCTCCGAATAGCGGACATTATTTTAATCTTTATTTGAAAATAATACGTGTTCACATTCGTATGTACTCTCGTAATAATGTAATTACCATAACAAACTCGGTAAAGGACGATAAGATTACGAAAAATTCGGTTATCGGTGAAACGGTTATGAGTTTTATGACAAAAGCATGTCAGTTAGTGACGGTTTTCCACGCGATGACTACGTTAATACGAAAGCGGTTGTCGCTTCGCGAAAAGTTGACATTTTAGATTACCGTACAAACAACGGAAATGTAGGAATTCGTGCACTCGCAGAAAAGTTTCAAGTTGGAAAAATTCAGATTGCGGATATTGTGTCTAACTCGGAAGAAATTTATAAAGCGTGGATTGAAAATGGAAATGAAGAACGTAAATTAACGAAATTAAGAAAATGTGAAGGTAATGTGATTGATGACGAACTTTTGGTTTGGTCTAGCAAAACTCGGGAAAAAAATTTGCCAGTTTCTCCACCAACAATACAGGAAAAGGCTAAACAAATTGCTGAAGTTCACCGATTAAATGACTTTAATTTAATGACTTTAAAGCTTCAAACGGGTGGCTTGAAAAATTTCGAAAAATGCTAAACATTTTGTATAAATCTATCTGTGGGGAAGCTTCAGCCGTTGATAATATAGCTGTTGATGAAAATGTATCATCCCCTCTGAATAACGGACACCTCTAAAAAACGGACAAAATTTCGGTGACCCAGAGTGTCCGCTATTCAGAGGTTTCACTGTATAAATATGTACACATACACATTAACAACAATTTACAATTAAATATTGTCGTCGAGTTCGCCCGGTTACTAGTGATGGGAATGCGTATCAAACATCGTACCAAGAGGTGCGTCACGCCAGCGCCCCAACTTCAAAATTTTGACTCGGGACTTCGGTAGGATCATTCAAATCATTACAAAATAAATAACAAAATCCTATCGAAGTCTTGAGTCAAAATTTTTGTTTTTAAGGTAGGTTATCGCCCGTTATAACTATACGGATCAAAACACAAAAACATAGAAGGGGGAATTCAGTAATAATACGACCGCCGGAGAGATACGAATAATCGCCCGGCCCGACATGCATGTGGACTACAGAACAATACGGAATAAGTTAACGTGTATTTACTGTATGCTCGTGACGCGTGCACATTTCTATATTTCTTTATTATTTATTTAATTTATTCATTTATTACTTGATAATAGTTTTGTATCATATTAACAGAAATGTGAATTAGAACAACTTGGAAGATCTGTTTAGTGAAATGAAAGATAGACGCTTAAATTTTGAGTATAAAATGTATACATTTTATTATTTTATATATTTCGGTTTGTGTAAAGTGTATTTATATTTTTGTTTTTCAATATAGTATTAATTTTGGTTTAATAAATACCTTTTAAATTGGTACGTAATTATTATTGAATTTTATGCTTTTCAAAAATGAATAATTTTTAATCGCCTTCCCACTTTCAAAGCCCCCGAGCCGCCACTGATATAAATAATAATTAATTCACATATTCCGTAAATAACGGTAAGAATTTAGTCCCTAGTTCTCGAATCCGACCGGGTCAAGGTCGGGTAACGCCAAGAAGTTCGTTTTATTCACTTCGCCATTGATTTCCATGTGATTCTCCATCGCTTCGTACAGGGTCGGTGTTTCTTTCAACGGGTACTCGGTTTGATTTAGGTAATCATCGTACATGTATATGCTCATTTTCTTGTCGAAGGAGGGTAACTCTGATTTTTTCAAGTTTCCCACTAGGGCTCCTACCATACACGTCCATATTGGCTTTCTTGGGTTATGGGGGTACATCCAAACACAGTATTACACTTATATACACTTCTGAACTATACTTGTAACTAAAGACCGGCTTTTTATGTAATTATAATTTATAAATATGCACTTATAAAGGTAAAAATATGCAAGAAAAATTATGAAATAGGTATGAAATTTAAATTTAATTATTTTTGTTTAACTTTTAATTGAGTATTAGCAATATAACATTAATGGAAGCAAGCAATGAAAAACGCAAAAAAAGAAATAAAGCAAACATATAATAGATACACAAAAAGTGGTAATGTTTATTAGAAAATAAAATTAGTTACAATAGTATATAAACATTTCCAATAAAAAAAGGAATGATATCCTAAACACTAAAATGCCTATACAAATTAAGAAATTAAATTAAATATATGGGTATTTTTAACTCGTAAATAACATTTTATAACCATAATGTACAGACAAATGCATTTCAATAGGGATACGCACTAACGACCGAAATATGCAAAAGTATACATTATAAAATTTTGTTATTTTATCGTTCGAGTAATGAGCGAATGAAAACCACAATGACTGTACGTATATGAGGTAGAAAATAACGTTATGCATTTTAAATAAAATCCTGTCTTTACTCGTGACAGTATCAACAGGACGAAAGTTCCTGTCGCATAACTACGACCAGGCTTAACAATGCTCGGGTAAAAGGGAATTAAAATTTTTTTTTTTTTTTGTGCAAGTTCTTGTAGATATTAATAATCCACATCGATTGGCATGAAAAAACAACAAACACTTAAGAACATGTATCAAATATATTGATGAAAAATTTTAACTTTTGTATATGTTATTTGATATTGTGAGAATATTATAAGAAAACGATAAAAAAAATACACATGAGAGCGTTAGTAGTGGCTCTTGAGTAAAATATCTGGTGGCGCAAAACATAAAATAAATTATAAAAAAATAACAAATATATTATCAATATTATATTATGTTATTTTCTCTAAAATGCCGATATAATATGTAGGTACTGTAATAACGAACGTGATGTCATTCATTTTATTAAGAATATATCTACATTCATATAAAACATAATTTAATTTATCTTATGCCTATATAGCCTAGAAAAGTGATATCCTGATAACATCTGAAAATGGATAGATAATAACTGCAACAAACGACAAACGTCGATACGATATATGACCACAGAATAGTTAAATATACATAGTTCGTGGTTCAAACTAATTTTGTGTGCCATGCTATATATAATTTGCACGGTGTATTTTTCCCCGGAAAGGAAATAAAATACAACTGCGCGTGTGTAAACAGCGCATCGAACATGCATTTTTCAAGTGTGCGTAGCGGACAGCGCTGCGGTAGCGTAATCTATCCATATGTAATCTATAATCGTGACCAAGTGGCTACCGAGCTAGAGCTAAAAATACTGGTGCGATGCGTGATAATATGTACAGTAGCATGCTAATTTACTGACAGTTTAGGCGGTGCGTGTGCATCTGTGCTCCTTAACACGATCTGCTACTGGAGAGCGTATCCGAAATATTGTATTTTAAATATTTTATAATAGTTATTTTAACTCTAAAACCATTTTTGGAATTGAAAATATGCCTTATTGTTTGTTTTTCCTAAACTTGTTGTCATAAAAATGTGAATACACAAATTACTAAATTTTTTATCATCAAAAAATGATAAGCCTAAGTACGAATATTGAGTTTGACCGACTAACTGTCAAAGTAGATACCCGTTTCATTATAGTGATAACCATTTAATTTCACACTAATGATACTCAAAATTATCGGACTTCCGCAGCACTATTCATAATTTGAATAAATCTTTTATTATATTGAAATGTATGACATAGCTATATTATTAAAAAGTATTTTGACTTGAGATATTTTGACCTATACTGATACACTCAAAAGAGAGCCAAGTAATATGAGGTTTAGGTTCGAATTAAAATCCGAGAACAATTAATTCCAGGATTACTTACTTTAACACCTATTCCCCTGAAACATTTTAAAGGTTGTTAGACTACGGTCTAGAAATCAAAAACCATTTTCCTCCATCGATTGAAATAATTTTGCCTTAATAACATTTCCAAATAATGTCAGTCATCAACCATTACGGATACTGATACAGTATATAATTTTTGGTACATGATTTGCACTAGAAATTTTTTTACTCAATGAGAAATACACTTATAAGGTGTTGCGCCCAAAATATGCACGATAATGCGTCACCTATAATCTAATAAGACATACCAGTAAATATTACTCAAATATATATTTATATTATAATACTGATATATAATTGCATTAATAAACGCGTTGAAGTATACAATGTACATAAAATTTGAAATTCGAAATCAGTGCGGAACTTTTTTGTAATTTATTTATATACTTACAAAATATTTGATTAAATTTAAAAAAAGAACATAGCGTAAAAACCGCGGATAAATAATAATTGTGCAACTAAAATAAGCTATTATGCATGAGCATGAAGTGGTAGCCGACGGTTTCGGAGTGGTCGCAGTAGATGATTTCCCACATCCGGATGGGTCTAACACGCGGTCTAATATATAATGTGTTCTTGAATTGGGCGATATCACCGATTCATATCCTATGACGCTAATCACTTCTCGGGCCACGCCAAATAAACGGTTTATGTACCTGAAATCACATTCAATACACAAACTGCCGTCTCGCAGACCTATAAAGTAATCCAAACCAGTAGAATATGTATATTATTTATTACTCGTATATAATGATAATATGTATTATATATTTTAGAAATGTAACGCGTTGGCCGCGATATCATTTCGTATGGACACGGGTTTCGAAAACCCTCAATTCGACTTAAATTCAAAACCAAAACTATTGACGAGTACGACGAACAGATTACAAATGTTTGTCGTTTGTTTCTTACGGGTTGGAATTAGATTACACTTAATGACACTTAGATATAAGTACTCGGTTATTTGTATTCTGTTTGCCATACATCCTAGAGCAAACTTGGCGGAATTTTGTTCGGAGATCGAAGTCGATGTCTTGAACAAGTTAACCATTCGCTGGATTGTTTTGGAGTCGTTGCTGTTTTTCACTGCCGTGCAAAACGCCGCGTCTTTGATATCGGAAGGAATACTAAAACAAAATACAGCGCGTATTACATTGTGTATTGCAGTCAGTTCAACAATTTCAGTAATAATACTGTTCTGAAAATACCCACTCTTCTCCTGATCGCCACTTATTGAAGTATTTCAGCGCATTTACCGTACAACTCGCATCGTTCAACCTGCACGCAAACGATGCGAATTCATCCCAGGCACTCGTTACGTTAAATTCCACGTTACCTTCGGAAACCAGGTGTTCGAGTTTTCGATAAATCGTTCCGAACAATTCGGTAAAATGTGCCTAAATGATAAAATGGAATTAAGTTTTTATTCCACCATGGACCTACCAAATGCTGGGCAGAGGTTCAGCTCCTCTAAAATTATATAAATTTATAAAAATCTCTATTTTCAAATAATATACAGGTAAACTACACTAAAAACTGATTTTCTATTATATTACCCTTATGTAATCATTATAAAGTCCCTTTATGGCTTATGAAAACTTTCCTACAAGACATTCTAGGATATACGCCGCTGGATAGAAATCAATTCGCTTGTCAAATAGAATACTAGCTGCAGGTGGTGCATATATTGAATTTTAAAGCAATGATAAATCATTCATATATTTAACTCTTTCACTGCCAGTTATTTTTCACACTACGATCTGTACAGGCCGGTCAAATTCAACTATTTAATTTTAATTTTATATATAGCCTATAAATTGCAGAGAATTTAATAAACCCAAACGTTGAATTACAATTTTAATTTTATAAATCAAAAACCGAAAAAATATTAATTTTAATCCAAATAATATTTCATAATTGATAATACATTGCACGTTATTAATATTAGTTTTCACATTTTGGGATACAATACATTGAAATAAAACTTTAAATAACTCTCGTAATTCGGCAAATTAATGTAAAAACGATATTAATTTATCCAAATTGTTGCTATTTTTTCCTTGTTATATTGAAATCATTGCCGAGTTTATACCATGCTTGATTTTATAGGTTTGGATAGACAGGTACGTCTATAACAGTAAAAAGGTTAATAAAAAATGATTTTGGGTATAACTTGGTATAATATATGAGTATTTGTCGAAAATTATCATTATATATATTATATAAAATGTAATATTTACTCTAGAACCAATATTATCCAAATCACATGGAAATAATATGTTTTTTATTCATTCCAATTTTTCTTCTATAAAAAATTATTCTAAAATCTAATAAAATTTAAATTAATATACGAAATATTAATTGTTTTAAATAAAAATTCTAAAATTTAATTATTATTGTTTTGCATTAACATCACTCAAATAACATTTTTGTATTCCATAGGTACTAAAATTATAGTGCAGGATTAATATTGTAATATTGATTAGTATTGTGGAGTCTTTTAGTATATTCAGTGCAGTGAAAAGAAATGTAATACAGTATATACTACTATAATTATAATTATGAGTCTAAGGTTGGTAATTTTTAAATTAATTATTGTACCTCATTAGACTCTATAAGTACACTAACATTTTTCAAAAAATTACAGTTAGGAAGGTCCTATTTTTCAACAGTATAATTATATATACATTTACTTTATTTATTATTATTTTCATATCATTGAAAATTAATTTAAAATATTATTTTTCAATTTATTATAGATATTTGTAAAGCCATAAAGTGAGAAAGTGATAATAAAGTGATAACATATTTTAAATAATAGTAGCAGAATGTGTATAGAGGGATTTACTACATTACCATTACGGGATTTCGTAATCAACTATTTTTACCAGAAACCGTATAAGATAAAACATTTTACATTTACCTTTTCGAGTTCCAGTTTGCCCGAGGGGACACTGAGCATCAGTTCTTCGTATCCATTCATCGCCGAATACCACGGTATGGTGTTATTTTCTTCTTCCAGATAATCTAACAACCGGAAAGCCACCTTGTGTTCCAAATATCCCGACACCGCCAAATGTATAGCGTCGTCTATGAGTTGAGCACGATTGAGTACGTGTATCTGTGTGTGATCCTTGTTCAGTTGTTTGATCAGTGCATTCCAGTTACCCGTATCGTAGTTCACCCTGTAGAAGCCTTAAAACATGGTTGTGAGTTTAAAATTGTTTCTTAAACCACGCAAATATAATATTTGACATTTACTCGTTTGTTTATGCTCGAACATCGAGTTCAGAACATTTTTATCGCGTATTTTTTTGAAATAATATTGTATTTTATGAATGTACGATTTAGACATTTAGTGTTCATAATACAAAAAATACATTTAGATAAACACATGTTTCAGAGAATGTTTGTAGTTCCTAGCACCTATATTTTATCATCAACACCACACCCGTTTGAAGATTTGAAATGAATAAGGTGCAAGAATGTAATTTAAATGAAATTTAATTTTCACATTAATTATATTATAATGAAATTGATGGTTTTTCATATATGTTATAATTATTGTTTTGATTAAAATTATTAATAAATATATTATAAAATTAAGTAAAGTACGCGTATTCTAACTTATTAAAAAAAAAAAGATTTTTTTTATTATTATGTTTATGATATAAATTTGAAATATATTTAATTGTTATTATCTCCATCATCTGACAAGTTACAAAAAAATGTGAGTTTTAGTTTGGTAGATGTACAACCAAAATTTGATTTGCGACTGATATAAACTTACCGATGGACTGTACGTTGAATATATACCATCCTGAATCTCGAGGTGCGGTTATTATGGTCACGTTCGACGTTTTGTTCGTCCAAGTATACGGTATGGTGTCGTTGAAATTTTTACTCAATTCGGTCGTATATGTAAGACCAATGTGCCATGCCGAGTTATAATGTTCGTTGAAAATTCTATTGCCGTCTATGAGAAATCGACACTATAATAATATAATCTTATACAACTTTTGCGATTTGAATCATAATTATTTAATCGAAAATTATTAATGCAATTTACGAAAATTAGATTTTAAGAAGATCCTATACCATCGATATTTAAGGTGTTCTGAATACTATTTTTAAGAAGTTATTTGAATAATGAAAATGTAACAAATAAAAAATGCTAAAATACATTTTAAAAGTGATCTAAAAATAGTCTTATATCTGTACCACTTTTTATTGTTGTGTAATCACGACATTTGTTCAAAAACCAAGTGTAACTTTATGATCTCAGTTTGATCAAAAATTAAAATAAAAAATGAAAACTTAAACTAAAACCGAGCATTTAGTTTTTATTTTATAATTAGTATTATACTGAAACATATACATTTTTCTACCAAAGGAATTTATTACTACAAATCTGCTATTCTACTACTTCTACTCAAAAAAGTGTATACACACAAAAAGTAAATTAAAATATAAATACATCATTGTAAAACCCATACATCCTCGTTACTGATAATAAAAATATATCTATGTTTGTTATAATATCAACATTTACCAGTATTAAAAATATATACATATATGAAAAAGAGTACAAAATATAAATCAAATAGATAAAATTCAAATCGTCTGACATTAAGTATAGAACTAACAATTTTGTATTAATAATGATACATTTTTAATTTAAGAAATTCTATCGGGATATTAGTGACATTAAAAATAAACGACAAAACTGATTTTAAACTTTACGAATTTTTTTTTTTTTAAAGAAAACGTATATTTACTTGAATCACTGAAAATGTGTTTGAAGATTCATTTTTCATAATATCTAATACTGGATATCCTGCCTGTAACGTCCAATTCGACATAAATTCATAGACAGTCAATCCATTTCCAATTGAATACTTATTATCTGCTAATACACTGTCGAATGATGCATACAGATCCTTTGGCTCAGCCACGTTTTCTCTTTAAAATATGTTTTGCAATTTATAAATAAAATATAAGCAATATGAATAAAAAAATCATTTTTACTTTCTCGAAAAAAATATACATATGATTAAACAATATAATTAATATAGACAGATATATTGCGATATAAAATAAACAAATTTAAGTTATATTCCAGTATATTTTAATTAAATTGTATAATAAAGGTAAAAATAATTTAATCAATTTATTAAAATTGTATTAAATAGAAAAAAAAATAAATTAAATTAGAAACAATGGAACTTTTGTCACAGGACTATATTTCTACATTAAAAAAAAATGTATGATTATATATCAAGTTTTAGGTTAAGTAAGGTAAAATTATATTTACTTCATATCACTTAAATACTTCCGAAGGGACGACTTGAATAAATTTTCGGTTACTAAATGTCTCAGCATTCTCAGCACCGACGCTGCTTTATTATAAGTTATGCTGTTGAACAGAGCCGATATTTCATCAGGAGTATTTACGGACGCAGTTATCGGATGCCTGGGACTTTGATCGTATTCCAATGCCTTTTGGTGGGCTTCGACTACGAACAGTCCTTCCATTGGCCAATTCACGTTTACCTACCGCAACAACATCCCGTCGATAATTTTTGCAATATAAAAGAATAAAATAGGATTCAAATATATTGTACCATTGCTGTAGCAAAGTAATGGAAATACAGCGCGAAACCCTCGTTCAGCCACAGGTAATCCCACCACGAACACGTTACCAGGTTACCAAACCACTGATGTGTGAACTCATGTTGCACGCTTATCGAAGCTTGTATTTTTATTTTTGTTTTCGAATCTTCTTTCAACAATAGATAGTATTCCCTGTGCAGATTCAATGAAGTACAATAAAGATGTACTTTTATAGTAATGTTTGCTAAGCAAGTAGTTGGTCATTTTTTTTTTTTTTAACTCAATCAAGTTAATAAGAACAAAAAATATTAGAAAAAGTTTTACGTAAATTGTTCATGGATAAAATAATTGGTTTTTCAACGACAATCTTATTGAATTATGGGTTAAATAAAAAAATAATAAAATGTATATTAGAAATTAATTATAAATGTATAAAAATGTTCACATTTTCGTATTACAAGTTTACACACTTCATTTAAAAAAGCGGATGTTGAATGCCTTTTTTAATTTTTTGTTCATTGACATATTTTGCATTGTTTGTCATTCTATGATATAGTATCTACTAAACACTTTAGAATTTCGTACTGCCAGTAATGGGTAGTAACGCAACGAAAATTACAAATTTACAAATCACTCTAACGAAATTACTCTTTTGAGTGACTCAGTAGTATTTTCGATACTTACTATTTGAAGTCACACAAAAATATTGAAATTACTAATTAAAAGTAATTTTTATGAATTAACGTATCATTTTCAACGTTAGAATTATTAATATTATAAATAATTAAGACATTATGATTGAAAACGATGTATTATTTCATTAATTTAGATTTAAAAGCCCGCTAAAATTAAGGGTACTTCTGATTTCCCGATTTAATAAACCTGAAAAATGACCAAAATTTTGTAGGTTTTTCACTAGAGAACTTTGGAAGCAGAATTTTTATATTTTGACCAAAACATTTTTAAAAAATTTATTGAGTTTTTGGAAATGTTCTAATTTTCAAAACCCTTTGTCATAAGAGAATAAAACTTAATGTGAAAAATGTATTCCCAAACATTCTGTAGTAAATTACATAGAGAATCGTAATATATTTTCAGAATTAAAATCGGAACATCAAAAGTACCCATAATTTTAGCAGGCTTTTTGGTCTTTACAAACGTAAAATGAAAATAATAACTTTTATATCGTTTATCACCTGATGACTTGTGTTTTCGCGTACGAAAACATACCTACTCGAGTTTACGAGATTATAATGCTCGGTTGTTGTCGAATCCAATTATAAAACTGGTTAAATTATTATTTTGCAAACCGATTTATGATGTACCTACATTATTTGTCTACTTATAATAGAATAAACGTATTACGCATGTTACTACCTTATACCTACTCAATATATAAATATTTTTAGAAAGTGATCTACCACACCACCATATCTAATATTCACTGTCGCTCAATTTTAATACGTCTATGGATTTATAAATATGTAGGGTGGAAATTAAGGTGTGGTCTCTCATACGATATTCATGTTTAGTATGACCAGTGTTGGGTAGTTACTTAACTCAAGTTACAAGTTACTGTAACGCAATTACTTTTTTGAGTAATGCAGTGGTGATTGCGTTACTTTTTATTTATAGTAACGCAAATGTAATTCAATTACTATTTAAAAGTAATTTGCATCGAAGTATTGCGATATTTCATAAGTTAAATTTTGTTATAATATTATTAAACTTGCATTAGAATTTTTCATTTTTATCAACTTACAAGCATGTTAGAAATATGAAACAAAAATTAAATTATAACTAACAACATTATCTAGCGACTGATGGAGCCGATTTTTGATATATGCATTTTTTACACGTTTTATAAACTGTTGAAAAATTATAAGAAATTGATATTTTAACAGCTCATAAAATGTGTAAAAATGCATATATCAAAAATCGGCTCCATCAGTCACTAGATAATGTTGTTAGTTATAATTTGTTTTTTTTTTCATATTTCTAATATGCTTGTAAGTTGATAAAAATGAAAAATTCTAATACAAGTTTTTCATTAAAAAAATGTCGGTGTGGCGTCCTCTTAAGATCTCAAGTGTCAAAAATATTATCAATGTTAACATTTTGTGCAAAAAAAAAAAGTAACTTCATTTGTAATTTCGTTACTTTTTGAGTAATTCAAATACAAATTTGTTAAGTAACTTGAAAGTAACTCAATTACTTTTATTTATAGTAACTTGTAACTTAATTCAATTACTTTTTAAAAGTAACTTCCCCAGCACTGAGTATGACATGTAAATTATGCCTTTTTCTTCTTTTTTAATCAGAGTAAAATCGTTGGATTTTTTCAAGGTTATCGAAACAAATATTAAAATCATATAAAAAATGATGGTACTATAAAAATCCTTGCAAAATTTCAATATGAATTAATATAATAATTACCTAACACGACTCTATTTTTGATATTTTTTGACCATTTGGCGATAAATGAAGCTAGGTTGGAAAATCAAAATATAGTGTGACATATTAATGTGGGGCAGATTTTTCCAAGACATCGAATGATAATATTTACACACAGATTCGAAATCTAATAAAAAAAAAGTGATTTAATTTGATGATACTGTCGCGTGCACTTTGACTTTACAGATTTATAAAACGTATTATATAAATTATTGAAACTTTGTCCTCATAATATAGCGATATGGTTATATTCTTTTTTAGTCCTGGGAGGGTTGAACCCCCCACCCCCTCCCATAAGCACACAACTGAATATCGACTTTAAATTTTTAATTTCTCTACCTACGTATGTTTTGTTTTTGTATATTTATTGGTATAAACCTACCACGGTTATCCAAACCATAGTAGATAACCGTGATACCTACTAACTTACCCATTACCTACGATACATTTTATAATTTTATATTATTGTGTTTATGTTTATGTTATTGATTTTGTTATGTTTAGATAATAATAATAGAACAAAACATAATCTGCCGAACGCTGATTATAACACAAAATAAAATAAAAGTAAACGATATAATATTAATAATAATAGTAATAATATTAAGTACCTATATATAAAGAAAAGTATATACGTATTATAACTTGAATCCTATATTATAAATTTGAATAGGTAGTCAATCAAAGCGGTAGGTATTCTGGTTAAGTCATAATCATGAAGATTACCGACTAGTGATTTCCATAGTTTTCATAATAATAATAATAATAATAATAATAATAATGATAATATCAAAAGTAATGAAAAAGCATAAATATACAATAAAAAAGTATAAAAATAAAAAAATTAATATGTAGGTACCTATAATTAAAAATGTTGAGTTTAATAATACGGTAAACCTTTTTTGGGAGCTTTTTTTCCACCTACCGTCAAAATACATTTAAAACGACTGTTGCTGCAGTAGTGCAATGTAAAATGAGTGAAATGAGTAAATTCAAAACACATTAATGATAATAATATCAATAGCAATAAATTATTGTCGTGAGTATTTATTATAGTATTTACTCGTCCGTTTTACAGATAATATTACGTATTCCGGGAAGTCGCACACACTTGGTTTTGTTAATATACGGTATTTTATTTTTTGTTTGTATTATACGGATAATATTATACCGTATAAAAACCGTCTAGTAAATTAAATTATCAGAAATTAAAATTCTTAATTACAGTTATATTGATGTTATTTATTGATTTAGTATTAAGTGTTTAATATTTTTGGTAATATTACATAGAACTTTAACACAATATATTACTTATAAATGTTGAATTTTAATAACATTTTTTTTAAACTTTTTTATTACAAATGAATGTGCGTAGGTACTTTTTCAATTATTTCATGCCATTACGTCAGTATATTATAAATGATCTACTACAATTAATTCATTATCAGACGGACATAATATACAATGATCATCTTCTACTTCTTCTATACCATCTGAGAGTTGATCAGAGTGCTCATCAGGGGTACCTATTTAAGTTTTTATTTTTCCTTATTGTGTTACTACACCACATATAATATAACGGTCACGAAATTACGATACCTGCGCGATCATTCTGATAATATATGTGATAACGGTCGGGGAAACAAATGTAAAATGTCTTTAATTTATGTGACGTCCATGATTTATATTCTAATTCAGTGATTCAAACAACGATTCTTATCAAATTAAAGCGATTTTTTTTTTTATATTTATATATACTTCGTGTAATACAATTTTATACGACCGTATAACACAAACTCACAACACTACAGTCACACACTCTCATGACTCATGTGCCTGCGTATTTTTAAAATTCCCATACAAAAATCCTTAGAAATGAACCGCTTTCAACCCCCTTATAAATGTAACCTAATTACACGAGATTATTTTTAGATTCAAAATAACCCACAGCATCCTACTTAACAGTATAAATATTATTATTATTATTATTATTATGATGCACAGAACATTCGTAGAAATGGACGTGTATGTTATCATTTTACCGACCGTAAAGCACCCACGTGAGTATAATCGTCCGTGTTTATATTGAAATCGTACGTACGAAAATAAATGGCGTGATCCGTTTGCGGGCCCGCACTACGAAACCCGTCGCAACGCCGTCCGACCGACGAGTTTTACGCGCGGAATTACGGGCGGCCGGAAAAACGTCCTTGTCCGCGGACTCCGATTACTATTTGTCCGGTCTCTCGATCGTTTCTCGTACGGCGCGCGTTTGACGGTGGTTTATTTTAGTTTTAAAACTCCGGCATAGTATCGCAACTAATAATAATTAAAATAACATTTCGTCGGGAGTGACGAAATTCCATATTATTATATATGGATGGTTCACTGTCACAAAAAAACCTCTGCCCTTTGCTTCATATCGAAGTAGCCTGCTTAAACTCCTCGGCTTCGTTAGTCGTATATCCTAAGATTTTCACCTCCAAACTCCACTTAAATCCCTTTATTGTTCACTTATTCGCCCCATTCTTGAGTACGGCTCTGTCCTCTGAAATTCCAATACATCTGTTGCTAGCAGCAACATGATCGAGCGGGTCCAGAGGAAATTTCTTCGCATGGTCGCTTTCCGACTCAACATTCCTTGTCCCCCTCATGATTATACTCCCGTCTTGACCGCGTTAGGCCTATCTAGCCTTGCAAATCGTAGGCATCGGGCAAATCTTCTATTCCTTTCCAAACTCCTATCTAATCAAATCGATTCCCCTTCTCTACTTTCCGTTATAAACTTCCGTAACCCTTCACATCACACTCGATCTTGTGCTCCCTTTCAGATTCCTCACTTAACATCCGATTTTCTTTTAAATGCCCCCATGGTACGCCTTCCTCGCTCTGCAAATATCGATCCTGATTTCTCACTATTTTATTAATATTGTACATTAGTCATTTCTATTCATAAAATATTTTAAATTTATTTCCTCCTTTTATTGTCTGCATTATATACCGTATCATTTTATTGTTATTAAATATTGTTTAATTGGACTTTGTCCGTCATGATAATAAAATAAAATAAATGAGTGACTTGTAACACACTTAAAGTGATTTATCAATGGAAATTGATCAAAAATAAAAAATAAAATATTTCGGTAACGTGAAAGTAATTTGAATATACTTGTATATTTTTTTTTTATTCAATAAAGTAACGCGTAACGAAATTTAATTACTTTCCATAAGTAATTCACCCAACACCGCGTACTGCGAAAACTGTGGTGTTCCGTATAGTACACGTCATAATTATAGACCCGGGCACGCTGCGGTATCATCCCGGTCGGTTCCTTGGACCGGTACAGGTATTCTGTTCACGATAACACGTCATCCGCTTTAACCGATATTTATTTTGAGTATTGTTATTTAATTCGGGAGTCGGGAAAACCGACAACGCGCACAGTATGATTTCAGCTTAGGCTACGATTTCATTGGACCCGTTTCCGATTCGATCCGACTCAGCCTACTCATCCTACCCGCCCGATATATATATATATATATATATGTGGCTACATATTACCCGATTTCGTACCGAATGTTACAAATTCGAGTTTTTTACCAGTATAATATTATTAGATGATATCGCTTAATTATTTGTACGTACGATATTTTGGAAAATATTAATGTAAATGCAAAATTACAATAGTTTACATACTTTCTTCATATTCCAGGAATTTATCGAAATCTTGTTATTCCTTAATTGTTATAATATTGTATTTCGATATTCTGCTGTTATTTTATTCCGTTGATGAAGGTTTTGAATAAACGATATTAATTAAACGTTCTTTACCGTCTCAATTTAATACCATACTATTTCGTATTTAAAATCGTAATCGAAAGTTCCACAGAACATACTGTCACACATTGATTGTTTTGTTTAAAAAAACACTGTATAGTGTAGGTATCGTATACCTAGTATGTAATTGAGTTTTGATCGAAATAATGTGATTTCGTCGGACTCGTCGTCGGAAGGAAAACTAATAAATTTATTTTCAAACTAAAATCTCCGTGCGTCGGAAACGTCGGAACGAACAAATACAGTCGCTACCGAAAAGATATACTAGTTTGTTTTTCTTCCGACTAGTTTTACTGTCTCGTGGTCGGGTCCGATCGAAAACGGGTCCAATGTAGCCGTAGTTTTCCATTGAACGGTATTGGGAAATAAAACGTTGTTTATACATAAATATTTACGGTAATTAATGTTACTTAAAGATATTTTTAACTATGATTCCCTGTTAGTTGATTTGTTCTGTTGTCGAATTATCAGTACTAGACAATAAAGTATAGTTAGTTTTATTTTAGTAACGCGTATGATGTCGTTCGATCTCGCGTCGAATCTAGTGTGCAAATTAATGTGGACACGACATAGAAGATCGACAGGAGTTTATTACCTTCTCTATATTTGTTTTTCATTCGGTTGTGGTAGAACGGGTGTTCTTGTAAACCTTGTTTTTGGGTATTCCGTAGAAAAAAATCAATTATGAAGAGATAGGGACTTCTAAGAGACCATACAAAGTCACCTTACAGGAAATCACATTCTCCGGGAAAAATTCTTGCAGTTTATTTTCATAATATGCGCAAACGCAGACCGCGCATGTTGCTCTCCCATAAAATTTGACATTTTACTAATAAATTCAAGCTCCATTCTATTATCCATATGACTCCGTTGCGTATACATTGCGTAGTAAACAATTCTTATCGGTGGGATTTATACACCCTGTATATTTTATAATATATTTGTACGTGAATTAATTTAAACATAATCATCAATAAAAATACATATTAAGCTGCTGTACGATTTGTCCGTTTTTCGTTATGGTTTATGTTTGTAGAAGACTTTTCGATAATTTATCATTTAAAAATATAGGGCAGTATGACTTTGTATTATTTTTATGTTATGTGATATATATATATTTCTTTTTACAAGTTTAACTATAGGTATTGAAATGTCTCCAATCCATCGGTCAATTATTATAATGTCTGATAGTGATATAATATTATACAGTGATATCGGACATAAACAATGTTTTTTATCCAAACAATCAGTTATTAGCACATATAATTTATATAATATTATTGTATTTGTGGATTATTTTATAAACTTAAAATTATTTTACTTATTATAATAATACTCATATGAGCACGTAATGTCTATGTCGTGTAGATACTTTAAAAGAAATACTGTGCATAGCTGATGAGCTATTATTTTATGAAGATGTCAAATAATTTCGATAATAATATAGGTGTATATTATATATATATATATATTTTTTTTTTAAATAAAAATACGTAAAAAGTAGGGTGTTGAAAAATTATTATTGGTTCGTATATTGAATAAATCGAAAAAATCTTTTTAAAATCTTCTTCTTCTTCAAAAATTAATTTTAAAAACTATTTCAACATTATAATAAAAGCATTATCATTCAAATAACCTATATGAAACGACTACAAAATAAGCTGTACGAAATCTTCTTATTATAATGTAATGTGTTGTGTTATCTATCTGCTATCTAAACATTTAGAACACCAAATAATAAAAATAAATCATCAAACTATGTCACGTTGTTGAGAAATTTATTTTTTCGTGCCTTACCGGTAAGTATTCATTCCCCAATTTTCCATCGCCCCTGTACTAAAATCCGGTATTGCCAATAGATCCATTTTTGGAAGTTTGTACTTGATACCCGTGTACTCTTCGAGCATTTGGAGATATTTCGGTGCTTCGGTCCTGATGTATTCGGTCTGATCGATGTATTTTTTGTGCGTGTAGATCGTCAAGTTCGATCCATTTTTGTCCGGTATGAACTCGCCCACGTATAGGGCCGCCAAATAGCTAGACATCAGTGGAGTGCTCTCAAAGTAAACCACGTCTGTATTATTTGGACTGAAATAATTTTCAAACGTTCCAAAATAATTATTTTACGTTAAATACAGGGACAAACCTTTAAAAAATCTATTAAATCGGTTGTAATCGAGGAATAATTCTATTGTATAGTACCATTAACTAATAATTAACACCATAAATGTATGAAACCTGTTTGGAAAACCGAAATCTAAATAGATAAATTTTGTTTCTTTAGCTTGTATAAAGGTTTTAATAACCGTTGTGGGTAACATGATAATCGGTAAATGCATTTATCATTTTAGGGGAAAAAAAAGATATATAAACATATATAGTAGACTTATAATACGATTTTTAGCGGAATTTGGTGTATCATACATACATTTTACAGTAAAAATAAATAAATTTATTTTATGATGTCACCATACATATTATAATTTTAGTAATATATTATAGTACCCATGGCGACTTTATTTGGTTGCATTTATTAACAATTATCCTTTATAAAACGTAATTTCCCTTTACAATTAAGAAAAATACAGGGAAAAATAAAACATCGGCCTTGGATAGTACTATATATAATGAATTTTTATCAAAAAGCTATTTACTCCTACTTGACTCCTACCTGAAAGTGTTTTTTAAATAAAAAAATAAAATAAACATAATTGTAAAATTAATCGATTAAATAGTCTTACATGTTCTGGAATTGAAAATTCAATTAAAATAATTTATATATAGGTAATTATTACAAATTAGCAATTGTAAGTCGTAAAATTCTAACTTTTGATCAAGTACCTACTATTCTATAACCTGTAACAAAATTATGAAAATGCAATGTTGTGGTAACTAAAATGATTGATATACGTTGTAAAAACCGGTGTTGAAACACAAAGCCATGTACAAATACCCATTTTAAGATTAGTTAGAATCTTTAATCCGGTAAGGCGGTAAATGAAAATTATATTTCGAGTTTTTAAATATATCGGTAATTGTTATATCATATTACCAGTAGCTTAAATAGAACCAATTACCGTGTTAAATGTATCGAAAAAATACCACTTATCCTGCTCCAACATTAAAAAAAAAAAATTACAATTATATAATATTATATTATAAATAGGTATATTATTTTGTTTTGTTTATATTTATATTATAACTTATACTTTGAATTCATATTTATAATAATTTAATCTTTACACTCTAATACCTTGTACAGTTATATCTAATATTTAATTATAATACGATATTGCTATTTATTTCATAAAATTAGATATTTTGACAGTGCATATCATAATTTTAAAAAGATACTGCTTATAGCTAATACAGTGAAATAGAAAATATTAAAAATAGTCGTCAAGGTTATTGTTTCCAACTTATCGTTAATTGTCATAATATTATGCTATTCTGTGTACTGTGTAGCGCATATTCATAACAAAATTTCGTTTTATTTTGTCCCTCGAGTATTTTAATGGGTTTTTAATTTTGTGTATTTACTTTTATATAGTTGTTTTTTTACTTTGTAATGTCACAATAATTATCAAAATTAAATTCCACTCAAAATAATTTTAATAATCTAACGGGGCCACCCTAATATACCTACGTGTAATTAAAAATTTACATAATACTGGTTACCGATTCTCAAAATTTTAAGGGCCGGTTACTGCTTTTTTTGGAAGTTTGAGTGTTGTTTTTTGTTTTTAACGTAAACTTTAACAGCGTTTGATCTTTTTTGTAAAACAATTTTTTTTTGAATTAATATTATATATACACGACATAGTACACGGTATTTCAATATCTAATCAATGTATTGCAGGCACATGGAATATATTAGTGTTTACTGCATATACATACATACATACATATACAAGTATATATATCTGACATTTGTGCTAAATTTACGTATCGCGTAATTTATGAATGCTGTATTTAAAAATGTATAGAACGTACAACTATAAACACAGTATAAAAATTGTTTCGAAAATATTTGAAAAATCGTTCTAACATAATAATACGGTAAAACCAGATTACTATATGGCCTATTATGTTTTTTGCCAGTATAATGTTACTTTGACGTAAATAAAAAAAAAAAAAATTACGTAATTTGTATTTATTCTCATTAATTAATCTAATGAAAATTTACCATTCTAATTTTTATTAACACAATTTTTACCATGTTAATTTAAATTTTTTTAAACTAATTTCAGGTCACATTTTTCGGTTATTTTCGTACCCGTTTTCAGTTTTCCGAATCGGCATATTGGATATGGCAATCTGATTCTTTTGTTTCACCACTGATATGTTGAAGATCGCCTTGTACGAGGGTTCGTCGTAACACGGATACGCTGTCCTCGCATACGTCGCCTGAAATTTCGTCACTGCCAGCCACCTGTAGGGATACCATCTTATTAATATTCAAAACCGATGAATCTGTTTAAATACCAATATCCGAAATATATTATAACTCAAAAAACTGTAATCACAATAATCTTAAAATTGCATTATTTTTATATTCTTTTTAAAATGGTGTAAATGATTTCAGTTTGGTTAGAAATGTAAAAATGAATAATTGAAATTTAACACTGACAAAAGTACGTGTGAACAGTATTATTGTTATATTTTTTGCCATTTATATCCAGTAGGTATAAACAAGTATAATCCAGAATTATGGGTAAAGTACCTATAGATAATTACTATACTATTATACAAAACTATAATGATTATAGAATAATATATAGTATTCTACGATACTAATTATGATTTAACCAATTTGAATATTTAACGAAAGCGTTTAAAATATATATATATGTATATAGTATACATTGCATAATGCATATAGTATTTTATTCTATACAACACAGATTATCTTAAAAACGATGGACATTTTTTGATTTTAACAATTTTAAGAATGATACGAAAATGTAGACATTTTTTTTTATTCCGACTAAGAAAAGATTGAGAATAGAATTAATGAACATTTCGGGAACTATAGCTGGGAAAAATGTTTCATATAAAAGTCATGTTAATTAAAAATAAATAATAATTAAATTAAATCAATGATATTTTAATTTTGATAAAAAAAAATTAAATAAATAAATAAGTAATAGAGTTCCACAAAGTTGTGTAAATATTTGATTATAAATAATAATTAACAGAGTAATTAAAGTTAATAATAAATAAAACTATAAAATAAAAAGATTTTTTTGGAAATTTGTTACATAAATGGGTTCTTATTTTTATGGTTTATCCAACTCAAAGTATTGGTGTCGAACTTTTAGTTATTATGTTAAATCCAAAACTTAACTGAATTAATTTTGTGTCGAACTCGAACAAGGGTAGAGGATTGTTCCAACAGACTAATTACCGAAAAAATACTTCCTAGACGACGTTAATAATAAGGGAAAAAAGAGGTCATTATAGCTTAGTTTCAGAATTTTACTCGAGTTCGAACTCTTTTATCAGGTTCGGTTCGAATTTTAACGACGTGAGTTCGGTTTTTTGGACTTTAAAATGTTCAACCCACCTCTATATGATAACTACATGGATAAAATATCTAATGTTTGCACAGAGTACACACCTTACACATGCATACATTTCATTCAAATATTCATTAATATATTAAAATAAAATAATAATGCAATCAAACGATAACGAAATAATATAATAAAAAATCTCCAAAAACCAAATAATATATTTGAGTGACTTAACGTTATAAAAAATTGACTCTTCGAGATAAAAGTGTTATCTTAAAGAATTGCATAACTCGGGAAATTATTTATTATACATTTTGTTTCTACCCAGTGCTAGTCCCTATTTTGTTCACTACGACACAAAGTGTACAATACGAGAATGCAAGTGCGCAGTACAAATTAAAAATTATATAGTGACGAATACGTTTTCTTGTGCGTACAAGTATATTAAAGTATGAATTTTTCCTTAAAGATACAAATAATGTAATACCTTAATTACAACAAATATAGTAATGAAAATACCGGTGATGTAATAGGGGCGGGGCAGAACTTATAAAATAAATAAGGCGTATAATATATTTTGTAGGTTTATTTTATTTTATTTTTTTTAATAATATATTTGACTAAATAATTTTATTATTTATTTATAGATTTTCGGGAAAAATTATAATATTAATATGAACAAGACCGTCTTTAGAAAAGTTAACTTATTACATTTGTACACGATAGGACGTAATTTTAACATTTTTCCTCGGGTGTCGAAAATCCTAGTCCCACCTCTGTGTATGGTATCGATTGTTTTCTAAAGTAAGGGCCGCCCAGCCCTATACGTAAACGATTACTCCCATACGCTTCATTCAGCACAGTGGCGTCATTTCAGGTTTTACTAGGCGGGGGAAAAATTTTAAAGGGACCGGCCCCTTTACAAATAATAAATATTTAAAAAACGTTCATAAGCAAAAAAATTTATCTTTAAAAATCAATCGGGCCCGCAAAAATTAGTCGGCCCCACATAAAACTTAGGGTGATGGGGCAAATGCCCCATCCTACCCCCCACCCAAATGACGCCACTGCTTCAGCAACTTGACTCACTTGGTCACGTCGCCCTCCTCGTAGGAACTCATGTATAAACCGGTCAAGTCGGTTCTGATGTTGCCCTCGTACGAAATCGTCACCAGATACCTTCGGTCCACGACCGCAGCCTCGGCGAGTCGGATTTCGAATTGTTCGTTTCTTTCCCACAACGTGGAATCGGTTATTTTCACGTGGCCCGGGTTCGGACCGCCGATGTCCCTTACCGCGACACTGGTCACGTTCAGGTCTTTGACATTTAACGTCACCACTTTGGTGGTGGCCGAGGGCACGACGATTATTTTCGTCACGCCACTAAACGTGGAGTGTTTGCCGTTGAAGCGTAGGACGAATCGTAAGTCGTACGATTCCGGTCTTGTGTCGCCCGGCAACCTAAACACGTCCATTTTCCTCTCGGCGCCTCCCGGCTCGACGAGCCCGCTGACCGCCGCGGTGCACAGCAATATCGGCACTACTGACTTCCACATGACTATACTGGCTCGCCGGGCCCGAGCTCCGCTAAAACTGTCGCGCCGGTACCGAACGGTCGACAAGAACTAAACGAAAAATCGCCACACAAAAGAATGTCAATATCTTATCGTACACCGCGCACTACGTAACACGAATTCGTTAAAAAAAAAAAAAAAAAATGTACAAAAAACATTCGAGATATAATTACCGCATTTTTAATAGGTGTGAAAAAATTAGAAAAAAAATTAATACGACAATATACCTATCTCTTCCAGAATAATAAATTTCGTGTAATTTGATAATTTGATATTCATTTGTTTATAATACATATTGTAAGAATATATTATCACGGTACACGAGGAGTGAGGAAAAGTGAATATGAAAAAAAAAAAAAAACTCGTAGGCATCGAGTGCAACGACTACACTTTTTTTTTCTGTGCATAAAACTGGTTTCGTTCACACGATTAATGCAGCTGTTTATCATCGTATAATATTATATTATTATGCATTATGCGCCCACCACGATTAACGACAGTATATAATGGTCGCCAATCGGTAAATTATTATGATAAAGGCCCAGGATTTTAGGTCAAGTTAATACATTTTTTTTTTTTTTTTAATCTATAACTGTAAGTTAATTTAGTCGAGATTAAGTTTAACAATAACTCAATACATATTTTGTGTTTGTGTTAACATAAAAAGTCAAGAGTAAATATGAAGTTTTAATGGGCCTGTAGTTAAAAAGTTAAAATTTAATTAAATATTTTAATTGAAATAAAATCAGATTAAACTTTATATAAGATTGACGAATGTGTCTATATATTATATAAACAGCATTTCACTTTTGAGTGAAATAACAAAAAGATTTTAATATGAAAAAATAAGATAGGAAAACACTTCGAGCGTGTTATGTCCGTATTACACTAGAATCTATATCGATATCAACGGTTTGGCAGTACCTATAGCTTGACTTTTTGAATATATTCTACGTTGTGGTCCCGACCGGCAAATAATGGATAGAAATGTTTTAAACTGAATGGGTAATTGTTCGAATTCGACGAAAACAAAGTATGCAATTTATATATTTTATTGATACATGTTTTGACAATAACAAATACATGACAAAATAGTAAACATTGTCACGTTCGTTGATACTATCTATTCACGGGCGTAGGTATATCATTAATATTACCTAATCCATATTATTATTACAAATTCAAAATGTCTGTCTATGAGTAAAACCGTGGTAAATACAAATAAGTATACTTGATTGTCAAATAAACGATCTCCCTATAACTATGAAATCAATTTTAAGGACGGTCGGTGGCCAATAATAACGTGCGCAAGATTTTGTCTCAGATGCAGTGTAAATTCTGACTGGCCTTGTAAAATAGGTATAGCAAGTGACTCATTATTTTTTTTTTTATCACGATAATATATTTGCAAAGATATAAGCAGGATTACAGATTTCAGTTCTTAAACTTCCTTCAACTTACTAATGATGAATTACGAGAGAGTTGTGTATAGTAGGAAAATGAGAAAAGTCTTGAATATTGTTAATATTCCGATAAAAATAAATCATAAAAACGTTTCAAAAACAATTGTAAAATTAATTTTAATTTGTTATATAACTCTGATTTTTCCTTTATTCGTCATATCAGGCTTATCAAATAAAAAATGTTCAGCCCACTGAAATCGATAAGATTCAGTTTCATGTAGAAACGTTATGTAATGTGAACGGTAATTGACACGATAAGAACGAAAGACAAATAATTTGGGGCCAAAAACTTTATAAACCTGGAAATTAATCATTCATATGAAATATTTATTAATATAGGTAAGATAATGATGAGACCTATATCGTGTTATATAGATAATGGTAAAATAATATCCGTTATTTTGACTTATTTTATTTATTTTAATAATAATAAGTTATATATATTATATTAATGAAATAATTAATAGTTTATTCGAAATAATAGTTTTTTCGTATATTAATAAAAACAATATAATAGGTACAATATTATATTTATTCATAATGTAAACATATTTCAAAATTATATATATATATATATATGATTAGTGTCGTCATTAGAGTAGGTGCAGGGTGTACATTGATTACTTGTTTTTTTTTTAGAGTCTTTGTTTTGTTCTGCCAAAAAGACAGTGAAAATGGGCCTTTGTACATTTTGACACTAGAAATGAGACCCTTGAATACGATATTTTTATCATTTTTCATTTGCATTTACAAAATATAAATTTTAATTAGCAACGTTAAAACCGTTAATTGTAAAATAATAAAACTATTTTTAAAGTTGGATGTTGCGCTGGAAGGTTTCGGAGTAGTGGTTTGTGGATTAGAACTCGTCACTGGACGAGGAGTACTAGTAGAACCCTTTGTGGTCTGCTGGGTCGTAGTAGATTCGTCCTGTTTCGATGGTTGATTCTGTGACGCCCATTGGCTAATTTTGCCGGAATGCAAATTGAACCACAACAGGTAATGATCGACTTTTTCATACGATTTTTCGAACGACGATCTCAACGAAGCGGATACAGTGGAATTGTTTTTCAAACTTCTTATCTAAGATAAAAATCAATAAATACGTAAAAATAAGAGGAACAGGTGGGCATTGATCTGAAGATGGTAGACCTCCAGACCAGGTAAAACGAATTTGAGAAATTGTATATACCTCCATAACAGGGCACGTAACTGACAATGACTATATTTTGTATTATGAACACCGGGACTTACTTTTTCAATTTCACTGTCGTTCGTCATCTTAGACGCAAGAACGGAATATATGTGCTTAGCGACATCTTCAGTAATTTTGTTTATATTTTTGGACAGAAATTCGTGTAATACATCGAGACCTAGAGGTGTATTTGATACTGACGATATGACGGAATTGTAGTCCTTTTCCTTAATCGGTCCTTGGGGTCCATCCAGTAAATGATTTATGTACCTGAAATAACATTAATTATTCACGTACATTTTTAAAACGGTACAGATAATATCGACGATAACTAAAAATTATTGTGATTAATGGTTTTAATTTTTGTAATATCATATTGGTATTCTGGATAAACTTTTTGAATCCAGGGGAAAAGTAATATTGTCATTAAGATTTCTATTACAGAAAGATTATTAAATACATAGGTATTCTTGTTTTATTTACATGTTTTTGGAAATTGAATAATTCTTAAATTAAAAACGACATAAACCACTCGTTGTTTTTATTCAATCATTTTGACTTTTTGAAATCAAAATATATTAATTATTTTAATATTAACTTCACTGAGTTTTAGTTTAATGTAACAACATATTTATAAAGTTATATCACTAAATTCGAGTTAAGTTAATACTAAATCAAATGTAAAAGTCAAGTTAAAAAGTTAAAATTAATTCAACTTTAATTTATTTACTTAAATGACCAGAATTGAGAATATGCAGTGATCTCAAAATAAATTGAAAACAGAAACTGCATAGTATATTTTACTGAAAAGTCAAAAGATTCTGCTACCTCATTAGAAAATCAATGGGATATATTTTTATGTATAAAACAGGTAGGGCCAAAAAATGAGAAAGTCTAATTCATATAAAATTAATAAAAGGCTAGTTGAATTAAAAATCAAAAAAGTGACAGATGGACGAGTTTGATATGTGGAAAATCATAAGAATGGATTGAATTTGTCTCATATGGTAGCCTAAAGACTTAATAAGAAAGATAGAGTCAACAGAAAATCTACTATTAGTTAGTTTATTTAAATTGAGTGATTGTAGGCATTTAGTGGTCTGTCAAATTTCCCATCTCACAAAATTTAGACCAAGAATAGGGAGTGTAAAATATAAGAATATTCTTTAGATACTTTTAAATTTTGATGACGAATCAATCAAGTTCTATGTATCCCTAATGAGCTAACTTATACCCAATATACATTTTTCAAAGTTAAAAAGCATTTAGTTAAAGATTCATGTGGGATCCTTTAAGTAATGCCAATAGATTTCACAAATAGTTCACCCACTTTGATCTTGAACAAAGAATCATATTACATCGAAGTAGTCACAGATTAAATATACGTACTGGGTTAATTGTGTTCTGTTGGCAGAACATCCCAGAGCAGTCTCGGCGGACATTTTTTCTGAAATCGACATAGTTTTTGTGTACAGGTCAAATATCCTTTCGAATATCGCAGGACCCGTGCTTGCTTTCACTCCTTGGCAGAACGCTGCGTCTTTAATGTCTGCAGATATTCTAAATAATTGTAGAAAAATTCCATTATGTTAGCCCATAAAAAATGCACAGTTAGTTGGTAATATAATTGCTGACTTATTTCCAGCTTGCCATTTTTTGAAGTAATTTATCGCGTTGTTCGTACAATCAATGTGTTCCAACTTGCACGCCCAAATCGAGAATGTTTCCCAAGCACTCGTGACGTTAAAATCAGAGTTCTGAATGGACACGAGGGTTTCGAGTTTTCTGTATATAGATCCGGCTAATTCTCTGACGTAAGCCTTTAACGTAAAGACAAATCCATCATTATTTTACGCAAAATGTATCTATATGTATCTATACCTATATGGTATGCCTGTCACTTTCAGAAATTTCTAAAATATTTTAGGAAATTTCTATTAGTTATCCAATCAAGAGTTCTTGGGCATAACAAAAATTTGGTACGAATATTATTCAATAAATCAGATAAATATTTTGAACATACGTTACTTCGTTATTTCTAACGTAATGAGACGAAATGCATAATATATTATATGTGACACCTTATTGTATATCAATTACATTATTATAATTATTACTATTATAATATTTGTTGTAAAATAATTATTTATTTTCGAAAAACATTATAAAATATTTATAGTTATATTTTTTTCCTTATTCAGAGCTTTATTTCAACAAGAACTGTTTATAAATGCTAAATTTTATTTATTAAACTGCATTATCTTTCATTTTTTAATGATGGAAAAATGTGCACACCTAGTTTATAAAAATTGGTATTGCCTAACCTAAAATTTAATTACTAATAATCTATAATATTCATATCAGTGATTTCTTAATAACTCAACGGAATTCCCATATATTTCCGAGATTATCAGTCGAGTAATGATCTTTGTAATATCTCATCCCTGGCATACTAAACTAATGGAAAAGGACCTCTGAATCATGCTCGGTTGTGATTGGTTTACCTTTAAGTCTGTATATCCTTTGTCACTGCGGGGCATCCGTTCCAACACAAACGAAAGACCGTTCATGGCCGGATACCACGGTATGGTGTTGTTTTCCTTGGTCAGATACTTGGTCAAATGCAACGGTATCGAATAGTCCAATTTTCCAGCCCGGGCCAAAGTGAATGCATCGTCGATCAGTTGAGCGCGATTGAGCACATGTATGTCAGTGTGAGAATCGTTTAGCTGTTTGATCAATGCCATCCAGTTGTCGGTGTCATAGTTTACTCTACAGAAAGCTGACCAAATACGACAGTGAAATAATGAATGACTTATATATTATTATATATATAAATAACAATACATATTTATTAATTTTACTAATAAAAAAAAAAAAAAAAAAAAAAATCAACACTATCAAATAAGGTTTCGTTCAAATATATTATTTAAAGATACCTAAGTTTTATCCCAAGTTATATAATATATAATCACTACAATAATTTATATACTGTAACGGAAATGTATCCGTTGAACCTTACCTGTCGACTGCACGTTGAATATGTACCATCCGGATTGTTTTTGGGCGGGTATCACAGTCAAATTCGATGTTTTATTTGTCCATGCCGATGGTCCGGTGTAATTGAAATTATTATTAAGCTTTGTTGTGAATGTAAGAGGTACGTGCCATACAGGCAACTCATTTCCCTTGGCATCGGAAGCGTTTAAGAAAAATCGACTCTAAATCATAATATTTTGACAATAAAAATACAATACGAGGAAAAGAATGATAATCCTGACAATGATATTAGTACTTAATATTTATTCAAATATTTTATTATAATATATCATATAGTATCACTACTTAAGAGGATGTAGTAGCATACATAAATTGAATGCCACGCGCTCGTTATCAGCATACTCGCAATAAAATACATCACATCGCAACATATCACTCTGAAACCGGTATTAAGCGGATGCTACACCCGCATTTTCCCTCTCCGACCTGACCAACTGACAATATAGGAAATTCACGTTTGACATTCTAATCGCTATTCTGTTATTGATAATATTTGAGTAAATTTACCTTTTGCCAAATCTATAAACGAAATCATTATCTATGCTATGTCGTCATATTTTTCCGAATATGTAATTTTAAAGATAAATATATCTATTTAAAAAAAAAAACACACATATATATATATATATATATCTTTGTAATATGAAAAGGACGACACAACAGTATAGATTATGATCTCGTCTATATATTTGGTAATGAGTAAATATACTCTGATATTAGAGATGACAATGTTGTGAAAAGAACTCCAAAATAAATGTGTTATATTTTCAGTTTGTTAGACGAAAACCAACAAATATATACGGATGTAGCTTATTGTCTTAATGGTGTGGTTCATATTAATTAGGTAAACGTTGCCCGCATTTTATAATCGATAATTTACTTGACGTGTGCGTAATAGGCACCACAGAATATAACAACCATAATGGAAAGTTGGAAACTGATATAAAAAATGTATAAGGCAACGACGGTAGCGTAAAACAGTCATCACGGTACCCGAGGTGCCGAGGTGGGGCAAAAATACGGTCAAATTAAAGAATTTATACATTTGCGATTATGATTTTTTTTTTTTATTTAAAATGACATAATGTTGACTAGTGTTAAGATAAACAAAAATATAAAAATTCTTTAATTTTACCGTATGTATTGATACCCCTTCTGTTAGCCTCAGGCGTCATGACCGACTGAATCTCGATTTCCACATGCGACGACCGGCCAGAATATTTGACGTAGGTATATATCAAAACGTCGATATTTACTTTAAATTATATACAAGTAGTTTCACATTAATTATACGATTATAATTAAAATACAATAATACAGATAAGTATCTACTAACTACTATATTATAGTAGATAAGTATTATAATTATCATCTTTTAATACCAGTCTAGCGCACTATGTATCTAGTATTTTAGATTCTGAGCGTAGCCAGGGAGCTATTTTATTTATTTATTTATTTACTTTTTGCTAATAATATTATCAATATCTTGCATTTATAATTTATTGATAAAAAGCATAAATTATATGATTCTTATAGACTTTTACGTCGGCGTTTATATAGAAATAAAAGTGTATAATATATACTAAAAATGATATTTAATGAAAAAAAATCATACTCGTATGATTTTTCTTCATTAAATTCTATTTTAGATTCTGAGCTAAGTGACATTATTGGTTTTATACTCATATAATGTGTTTATTTTCTGTCTGTTTACATTTTTTCTAGTAGGAGTGCTAACATTTTTTTGCATACCTACTTTCAGGTAGAAAATTATAGCTATTAAGTACGCTAGTTTGGGTTTTCTCAATACTTTTTCAAGCGTAAGAAAAAACTTCCAAAAAATTATGAAAAATACTTATTTATTAAAATCGGTTATTTCTTCGTAAGCCCAAGATTAATGGTGCTAAAGCCTAGAAATCTAAGCCAGAACATGTATTTTATTAACATAAAACTATTTTCAATTTTATTTTATAACATTTTAGGTTATTTACAACAGTTAAAGATTATATGTGATTGTATTACATGTTTTTTTTTTAGATTTTAAGACATGAAAATTTAATACAATGTTAAAATTGACAGTCATACTTCAGCATAAAAGAAAACTACTAAAAAAATGGAAAATTGTTATAATTTGGAAAATAATATCTAATAGTATACGAAACTTTTTTGACAGAAATAATTATATTATGTACACATAATACACTAATATACGCTCAGAATCATTTTATAAAAATTAGCGTGGACTGTAATAAAATAAATCATCCTGTATATATTACATATATTTAATATATACATTATCATAATTTGTAAAGCTCATCCCTCCCAAATAGTAAAATTTCGGCTATGCCACTCTATATGAATAAAATAACCTCTATCGTAGAATATTAAATATGTACCTACTTAATATATAATATTAATTATAAAAATAAATAATTTATAATTAATACAATAAATGTTTAATTACTTGAGTCACTAAATATTGGTTTATAGTTTCATTTTTCGTGATATCTAATAACGGATATCCTGCCTGTGTTGTCCAATTCGACATGAATTCTTGGACGGTCAACTCATTTCCAATCTCATAATTATTGTCCATTAACACATTTTCAATAGCTATATATAAGTCATCTGGTGTTGCAACAGATTCTCTATAATATACGTAGATAACATAATAAACAAAATTAAAATCATATAATATCATAATACATATAAGGTATAAAGATTTATATTCATAATTTTTCAATTTTATGTTAGGTAAAGTACAAGCATCATATTTACTTCTTTGTAGTCAAGTACATTTGGAGGGACAATCTGAACAGATTTTCGGTTAATAAATATCTCAGCATTCTCAGTACCGATGCTGCCTTGCTATACGTTATGGTATCGAAATTTTCTTCGATTTCTTCGGGAGTCTTTACCGACGCGTCTATCGGATGTCTAGGCGTCTGATCGAATGCCAACGCTCCTTGATGTGATTCAATCACGAACAACTCTTCCATTGGCCAATTGGTCTTCACCTACCGATTAAAACGAAAATAAATTTAAATGAGTTATGAAAATAACGGTTTTTAATGCCATTTTACCGCCTTGGTGAGGAAATATTGGAAATAGCGCGCAAAGCCTTCGTTTAACCACGTGTAATCCCACCACGCACAGGTGACCAGGTTACCGAACCATTGGTGTGTGAACTCGTGTTGCACAACTTCTGACGAACGAATTTTCATTCTTGTTTTCGATTCTTCGTGCAACAAAATATAGTATTCCCTGTGTAAATTCAAAATTAACATCAGTTGTGACGTCTAAAAATTAATCAATACGATGTAAAAACCACTTTGCGGGGCAAATTGACCGAGTTGAAGGTTTAGTACCTATATATATATATATATATATTTATATCGAGAAAAAATAAATTATAATATCAAGAACGCTCAACATCAAATTGAATGACATTTATCATATTTAATGAAAAAGTTTTTACTTTTTTTTACTGTGTAAAAACGTCTATAAAACGTTTTTGAAGTACTTCCTATTGGTATGAAATATAGTGTAGTTGATATTTTACATATAATGTTCTAGTAATTCACGTAAAACATACAGGGCACCCAGAAGTTTTTACCGTGATAAAATCTGCCAAGGGAATCTTTTTGGTCATCGAAGACATTCATCATATCATTCTAAGACATTGTTGCAGTTTAACGCGAAATTTAAGCATAGCGAATTTTCTTACACAGTTTTTTTAACGATTTTGCTGAGGTTTTTTTTGCTATTTCAACTGCTCGTTCAACTTTTCGTAATATTTTGCCGTCAATACTCGCCTACATTCATTCGTGTGTGATAGTATCATTTTATCGCGCCTTACCGGTAAGTAGTCATTCCCCAATTTTCCATCGCCCCAGCTCTGAAATCCGGTATGGCCAATATATCCATTTTCGGAAGCATGTACTTTATGCCCGTGTAGTCCTCTAGTGCTTTAATATGTTTTGGACCGTCGGCAAAGACGTAATTTGTTTGGTTGATGTATTCTTTGCGCGAGTAAACAGTGAAATCCGAAGAATTCATGTTCGGCACGAACTCACCCACGTAAATCGATGCCAAGTAGCTAGACATCGGCGGAGTACTCTGGAAATTCACCACAACCATATCGTTGGGGCTGAAATTTAAATATTATATTGTACAATAAATTTTGTACTATCAATTTGATAGGGTTTTGTTTTTACTGAACAATTCACAGTTATTTCGGTTCAGTAATCATTTGCTTCGCAAACACAATGTATTCATTTCAACGACTTGGAAATAAGTTATAAATACAACTTCGTCAACTATGTGAATTATGTTTTGGTGTTTTATTCTATAAATTAAAAAAAGAAAGCCAATCCGATTTTTGGGCACGAGTCAAATAAGGATCTGTGAATTGTTCAAGTCACTAAACTATTAAACCTAAAAACATTATTTAAATTTAAATCTATTATTATATGCAATAATAATATATGACTAAGCAACGTTATTGTTTTCATAATAATCATATATTTTATGACTAATGTATACAAGTATATTATATATATGCACCTAAATCACCGTTTTTTTATGTTATTCAAACAAAAATTTCAAGTTACAATGAATTGAAACAACAAATTATATCTATTATTTAGATAATATTTGAACACTTGAACACTGTATGGAGTTGCACCTCTATAAGCATCATTGTTGGTAATTCGTCAGTAGGGTGGGTATAAACAATGCAAATAATATAGGTACTTGGCTTTTAAAAAATATCAAAACTCCAAATCCCGAGTTATCATGATGGTAAGTTGTATACAGTACATAACTATAAAATATAATAATTTTATTTTATGAAATATTTATGTTCAATATTTATTAGATGTCTAGCGAACTGTACGACAACGATTTATAATAAATGTTATACGTTTGGGGGTTATATATCTTAGCATGCAATAACAATTATTATTTTAGATTTTTTTCAAACACAGTGAGTCACAATAATGCTCGATAGTATTAAATTAATATTACAATCCCGATTTACTTTTAATTGATCCCTAGTTAGTTAAATTTACGACTTGAAATTAATATTCGTGAAAATTTAAAATACGTTATGTTTTAATTTATTTCCTGTCACTACTGTTTAAAATAATATTGCTGATCAAAAATAACTTATTACAGAATTGACGGACAGATATAAAAACGAAAATCCAAAAGGACTAGAAATATATTTATTTATTTATTTATTTATTTTATTTATTTTCACATACAAACGGACACAAGGTCCTATTACAATTTAAACACTAATATATATTAGCATAATACTTATAAAATACTTAAAATATAGACAATAATCATAAATTAAACAATATAATAAA
>JAIPRL010000862.1:83565-107977 GCA_025469235.1 Pemphigus obesinymphae
AGGGTAAACCGCATAAATTTACATTTATTTATATTTAATGACAGATAATTAACAGTGCACCATCTTTCAATTTTATTTAAGTCTTCTTGTAAGTCTACTGAATCTTGAGGAGATTTTATAATTTTTAAAATTTTTGCATCATCGGCAAACAATAATATTTTTGAGCTCTGTACAACATCAGGAAGATCATTTATAAAAATGTTAAACAATAGAGTGTACAATATGTATACGCATGTTACTGGCAATGTTGATAATCAGGCATTGTTAGGTTTATGCCTAATTTGGTTAGATATCAATGTGATTGCCTAGGCATTTTCGTCAATTCCTAAAATGTCTAGGCAATGATGACAAAATAAATTCGAAAATATAATTATTGTCATTTTATTTTTATTTTTATTTTTTAATAAACTTATTTTAATTTTAATTTTCACATGGGAATTTTATGACATTTCGAATTTACAAATTCTAGAAGCTGCCCTAGACGCATATCTATTTGTTTTGCATTTTGTTTTACAGTGACGCCTAGTGAAGCTTCGTGCTCCTAAAACACTATTATTTGGAGCCGTTTCTCGTAATGTTTTTACGAATTTCGTTTAGATCCATTTTATTTAACCGCACTGTACAACTATACCTATACTATATATACGTATACTATATGAACTGTCATATGATGCACATTAATTTTCATTCACTATGTCTATATTCTGTATACTATACTTACGATAAAATCAAATCATATATTCAAGATTACATCGGGAATTTGGCCAGATAAGTTTGTAGACATGTTTGTACCGAAAAAAGCTTAAATAATATAGGTACCTAATAATAATAATAATAGTACAAAACAACGTATGATAGTAATAAACAATACCTTATATTAAAATTTACAAAATAATTAAATTAAAAACCGGTCAAATACAAATTAAATATTATCACCATTATCACAATGACAATATTATACATATAAAATGTTATAAAATAAACAATATCTCATATTATGAAAGAACTAAGATTTTGGAAAGATTTGGTGGTTAAGCGTATGGTCAACTCGGTTGAAACATGATTTTTAGAACATTGCCTGAAATACTACGCCACCAAAGTTGTAAAAATAATGAAATTTACAACGATGCCTAATCAAATTAGTCATTTACGTCATTTCCCGAATTATCAACATTGCCGGTTACATATTATATCTTTATGATGAAACTACTTTATATTTGTTTTACGTAATTACATTTAGGTATTATATTTCCTCTCTATAATAGCGCATTGCATTGTATTCGCCTTGAATTATCGTTATTATTTATACCGTATTCTAATATGTCTTATAAAAATCAAGGTGTTATATTTAATAAACAATTTTTCTATGGCAAATTAAAATATAATACAAACTTACAGTTCATTTAATCTAATACTATTATTTTAATAATTTATTTTTTAACGTTATTATAAATTATATTAACCAAGGCTTGGAATCCAAATGATTTATTCGAGCTTTAGGTAATTTCTTGAATGTAATTTGGGTGTAAAATTGTAATTACTATTATATAGACTGTTATATTTATAAACTAAAGTAGTCACATTATATTTTCGTTGCCAAAATAGTTTATATTATGAAGTTACTATTAAAATATTTGTTCTCCTTTATTCGGCAATCCTCGAGTCTCAGCTAGTCTCAAGATATTATCCGTAACATAATTTACATATTATTCATTCGTTTTTCTAACAATAACCACAAAAAATGCACATTTAATATTTTTAATTCCTATCTATTTTAAATATAGGAAACAGAAAAAATTTAAATATATTTATATATTTATTTTTATTAGAAAATTTTTAGTTAACGAAATGATTAATGTAGTGTATGTATTTTTATTTTTAAAGTAATTTTCAAGTACCAAACGCTTTCCAATATTAAAATTACTTATACATTTTTATTCATTGTATGTTCCACAACCCATATCCTATATGGATTATTTGGCTTATGTATTTGAATGGTGACCTTTCTCGGTTCATTTACTACTATAGACCTTTCAATTATTCTTTCTAGTATAATACACTATATTTTTATGTCATAGAGTATGTCATTTTAGTTATGAGTTTAGTTTTCAGGACTTTTAAAAAACTTCATTGCTCTCCTGCTCTACGACAGGATTCTACATTTGTTAAAAAAATGTATCCAACTTATTTTAAGAATTTTCCGTAGCATGACGTCTCGAATGTGAGTAGATTTTTTCTTCGGTCTTCCCTATTGTCCATGGCTCATTCTACTCTTTACTCTTATTAAATGACTAATGTATTAATGTAATTTACTAACATAATTTCGTTACAAATCATTTAAATTATTTTACTAAAATTGTAAATTAGTAAACATTCGTGTTTTTATAACCGTTATGATTCTGGTTAATATTGGTTAATACGGGTGTTGACTGTTTTAGTTTTAGTAAATGTTTAAACATAAATGTATTTTCTATAGCACTAAATTGACGTTTTCATCATCAGTGGTAACGCAGATACAATGTATATTATACATGTCTAAAAAAAAATCAAATTCCAAATTTTTTTTATACAATTTTGAAAATTAATCAAAAATTTTAAAATCTTTATCACATCAATATGGTCTCTGACTTGATAATTTGCCGATTTTTTTATAAATTATGGCTAGTGTTTATTAGTAATACCTTGTCAACTTTATCATTGACGATAACATATTATATTATGTACATTAAATAGGTAATTAAAATATTTAAGTACATTTATTTAAGCTTAGTTCTATTAATTTTTAGAAACGTAATTATTATCTACGTCAATTTATCATATGAGTATAATTTCTACACACAAATATCAATAAACTAATGGAAATTTCAAAAAACTAAAAGAATCGCCCAATACTACATCTAATTCATTTTTAAATTTCAACATTTATTCGATTTCGTGTTAAGCTGATTTTTTATTTCAGTTATGAATAATTTGGATCCTTAAAAATAAAAATGATTCATATTATAAGGGTTTAATGTGTTTAGATGTCCAAGGGTTCTTGGGAGTGTTACCGGTTTCCATTAATTTGGGATTGAAGCCTATATGTCAACAAAATAAAAAGTATATTTATTCAACGTAAAATTGTATACAGTTATACCTTATTATGCTGTACATATTATAATAAATTGTACGTGACATATTATATCAATCCAAACATTGAGAATCAGTGAATTTGATGTAGAAATATGAAATATTTCATGAAATAATGAAACATAAATGAAAATTCTGAATTACTATAAAAAAAAACAAGAACAAATAATAATTTTTTATCGTAAAATCATCTATAATTAGTTATTTGGAATCACAAATTTATTATAACTTTATATTCATTAATCAATGTTCTTTATTTTTATATAACCGAAACATATGTGGATTCGTTAAAATACTTTCAATTTTTCTAAAAAAAAGTTTTCTATTTTTTATTTTTTTTCTATAATCTAACCTACTTATAAAATTAATGTAATTTAATATATCTTGCACAGCATTAAGTATTTTATAGTATGAACTATGAGTATTCGAATAATTTATCAGAAATATCTTTTAGGTCTACATACGTATAGAGGTACCTACATCGATAGTATGCTATTAATCAATAATTTCAATATTATATGAAAATGAATATTTTTTTAAAAAGCTTTAAACACACATAATTATTATTATACTCGATCATAATGTCACCTTCATATACACATTTATCAATAATTATTATCATTGCTTAGACCTACTTTACTAGATACTTGAGTCCTATTTAAAAACTGAAACTACAAGTATTATCTACCCACGTAAACATAATTCGATATAGGTATTCTGCAAATAACCGAATAACCTGAATAACTTATGAAAAATCCGTATGTTTTAAATAGTTTTTGCATTTTTCTTTAAATTCAAACTCTTTATAATCTTGAGCCCTCGAAAAAATAATATATATTTATTTATATATATATGTATAATATAATATATTTTTATTAAACAATACGAACTATCAATAAGAACTATGTATATATCATATAATATATAAAATTTGTATGATATTATTATTTAGAAAATTATATTTATATAATATTTATAAAATAGAAATACCTACTATTTTACATAACTGGCAAGTTTTCATTTATTCTAGGTAAAAATTTGACTTTATACCCATATTTAAATCTCTTATATTTTAAGAAATGTATTTGAACTTTTCATTTTGATAGTTAATATATTACATAGATACCACGATACATTCCTTAGAATGCAGGGCCTAGGTACTAGAATCTATATACAATTCTTAATACGTAAATTTCAAGTAGTGTAACTAATAGTGGAGAGAAATAGAAGACCAGCTCTTTTTATGATTTTTATAATTATTAAACTACAAATTTAAATAACATATTTTAACGATAACAAAACAACGTGCGTTCTTTTTATGCCTCTGTTACTATCGGAACATATAGAAGCGATTCTGGAGGGTGCTCGGTTCATTCCGAATCTCTTATCAGTATTCCCATTTTAATCGAATGAATTTTCCAGTGTAAACATTTTATGTCAATTATATTTCCAAATAGGTACAAAATACATTCATAATTTTCTTTTACCATTTTATATCTAAAATATAAATTCTATATTTATTTATAGATAATATATTAATATTGTTTTAATATGATATTTTATTAAAATAAATAACATACTAATAGTTCGTTTTTAAAAAAAAATATTTTTAAATATACACATTATTAAGTACATTATACTCTTGTTTAAAAGGTAGCTATAATAATTATATTAAAAACTATTTGGGATCTCAAGGTATTTTCATATGTATTTTAATTAATCTGAGTGGTTAAACAAAAGTAAGAAAAGTTCTTAGAGTACTGAGTGTTAAAAATTTGCTATGTATGAGCACGTTACGTAATATGTGTATAGTCGTATCTACAAACTTATTTACACATGATATTGAAAGACACCCAGATAGCACTTTAGATATTGCAGTAATAAAGTTTTTTTTTTTTTTAACGAAAATCATGTTTTACATAAGTGTTTTTAGTTTTAAATAAATTATTTATTTATTTTTGTCAAATTGTATATTTCCTTTATTTAAAACAAATGTACCTATAGTTTTTTGTGAACACATAAGCATAGTTTCGGAGTTTTTTTGGAGAAATTTAAAATAAAACGACCATACGTCTCATTTAAAGCGGAAATGACCCGTTTTTGAGCATCGCATCCCATTGTCCAGGAAAACTTCAAACGGTACACTTTTATACGTTTTTTTTTTATAATTTTTTAAAAGACTTATTTTTCCTATTTGACGTTTTCGAGAGTAATTTTTAGATTTTTGGAGAATATGAATTTTTGAAAATGACATTTTTATTTTATTTTCTGTCCCATATATTTAATTTTCAAAACATAGCCACCCTAATATCATAATTATATACAAATATCATATATTTGTTGAGCTAAATGTTATAACTTACCCGATTTGTTCGTTCTCGATTGGCATATTGGACAACGCTATGTGGTTCTTGTGTCTCACCACCGATATGTTGAAGATCGCTTTGTATGATGGTTCGTCGAAACAAGGAAACGCTTTCCTGGCACTGGTCGCTTCGAATTGCGTCACGGCCAACCATCTTTTATTTTAGACATCATTTTATTAATTTAATATACTAGCATATATTATGGTTTTTTTTTTAAAAAAAAATTGCAAAATACAAGGTCTGTTTAAAAAGTATCGAGTCTTTGAATAGTCCTACCATGATTTTGCAATTAATAAAAAAAACCTCGTTCATTTACAATGAATTATAATTATTTATTATTCGTTTTTAAAACCAACTCTTCGGGAGTACAGTACACATGGTCGAATACTATATTGTTCCATCGATAGAATTTATTTTCAAGAGTTCTGCGTTTGCAATGATTTTAGAACTACAGCAATATAATTTCCATACATATATTATCCTTTCGTTGGTCGGGCAATGTTCTGTAACATCAGTAGTCACATGGGGTACACTTGTAGCCTAATGCAAATTTTACTCAAAAGCCTATCATTTTTATTTTTTTTTAATGTTTTCAGAAAAAAATCTTGTTGATTCTTTTCTATAGAAATCTTATATAAAAATGTTATTAAAAATAAATTTAAAATCTAGTTTGTATTCTAAATCCTATTTTTGAAAATAATAAAATTAAAAAATTTTGTTTTTACAAATATGATTATAGGAATGTATTAAACCACGAATAAAATAAAAAACAAGTCAAATTTCATGGGTTTTCTTTCTATACAAACACATATTAATCGTCCATAAAAAAATATGTATGACACCGGTCACCAATAGTCGCGTGGGGTACATAATTAGATCTCATTATTATGAGATTACTATTATCATCTTATTAATATCTCAGTTGACTTCGGTACGAGTGTAATATAACACAAGAAGACACCTAATGAAAAAATGAAAATAAATAACATTGGGTCAACCTCTAAAATTGTGTGTAGTACGGAAAGTTTAATGTGTCTTACGAAATTATCAACTGTGTTAATCAAATTAGGCAATTGTACTACATATCTACATGTTATAATGTCAATGATGAAAATAAAAATGGTCATGCGAAGAAAAAAATGTATTAAATGTAAAGTACGAAAATGAGAATATTTTAGGGACTGCATTAGGCGCATGCCTAACGAGAGGTAAACGGAAGTTGGATTATCGTTGATGAATATTTGTATTATAAAATCGGCTTATTAAACACTGGGGTAAATATTATGTATGTACCACGTGCAACTAACGGAGGGATATAATATATCCTATCTATTATTTCGAAATGGGAGAGCCTATCGACAGCACGTCGCACGACCGAAATGATCATCGAATCCCTCGAAACTCGTGTGAAACACGGCTCCGTGTGATTTTCAAAGCGTCCGAAGGAAATTCATTGCATATCTGTCGAAACATTTTAAAGGGCCGAAACACCAACGAAAAATCGACCTAAAAGCGTGACAAAACTGTGGGACTTCAAAAACGTCGGATTTCAATTCTAAAAACTGTTTTGAAATCGACAATTTGTCTTCTAGGGATCGATCTAATATTTTTTAAGATCTATTATTTTTGTTAATTTTTTTAGCTGTGTTATTTATATCATAAAAAATTTAAATTTTTCAACATTGATTATATTTTTATTTGTAATAAAAAGAAAAATTCCTCGATCGATCCCTAGAAGACAGGCTGACACATTAAAATCTGTTTACTGATTGTAAACCCGACTTTCCAAAGTTGTTCCAAAATTTTATCACGCCATTTGATCTTTTAGGCGGAAATATCGTGATTACACAACAAGTGTACATTACACAAAGTAATACAGGTACGGGGTTATGTTTAGATTTATTTTAAAATGTACTTAAATATTTCTAAATTTTTGGATTTTTTCATAATCTATACCTATATTACCTATATATATATATATATATATATATATTATATACGTATATATATATATATATATATATATACGTATATATAATTATCTATATAGAACCCCTTAAAAATCGCAGGTGTTGCGACCCTTTAAGAAGACGCTACATACTCAATTTTTAAGGAGGTTTTGTATAGTCAATTCTAAAGAAATTTTAAGAAAAGTTAAAATCCAACAATTTACAAATATTTAGTTATATTTTAAAAGTAATTTAAAAATAGTCATATGTAAGTACCACTTTTTACTGTTGTGTTATCACGATATTTGTTAAAAATCGTGTTCACCCTCTATAACTACATTTCTCTGTTTCATCGTAGAGTCAAAATTTATACAAAATATGAAAGATAAAAATATTTACTCTTGATGTGCTCTAGAGTGCGATTTTTTTATAAGATGTGTTTTTGAAAGCATAAAACCTGTGATTAAAGATCGTGAAATTTAAAATTTTTAAAAGAAACTAAAAAAATTCCAAGCTACAGCACATAGTAAATATTCTCGTCTTTCATATTTTGTACAGATTTTAACTGTTTACTAAGAGAGAAGTTGTAGTTGTTATTGGGCGTAACGTATTTTAATACCACTAAAATGGGTGTGTAGCGTTCTCTAAACGTGGTTTTTTTTTTTTTTATACTTTTCGATACGTGGACTTAGAATAAAAGAGTTCCATATCATATCGATCAATAGTTCAGGAGAGTGATTTTTCGTTTTTCGACCAATAAAATTGTAAACATCTCAGCAACAATAGCTCGAATATTAGACCACACGTTTTATTGAACGTGTAAATTATAATTTCCTTTAATTTGACTGTTTTATATACCTATCTTTTATACATTTATACGATCAAGGATATAAATAAAAACATTTCTAACGCTTTCGTCCAAAATGAAATAGTGAGAATAAAATAAATGGTTATCGGTTGACGGCCATCGTTAACCGTCAGATAATAGTGCTGTTCAAGAGTCAGCATCTTTCATTCCGACGACACTAATTCTCTAAATACAAGTGATATTGAAGAAGTCTGCCAGACCCGAAAACGCGTGAAAGTTCAACAAAACGGTGTTTTTTTCTGGCAAAACTGCAGGCAGTCGGGGGGAACCCTTGTATTCTACGACACCCCCCCCCCCCGAGGTACACCACCGTGTTCGGAGAGACGTGCCGCACCGTTACTCACTTTGTCACGCCGGCCTCTTCGTAAGAGCTCAAATACAAACCGGACATGTCCGTTCTGATCTTTCCCTCGTACGACATGCTCAGCAGGAGCCTCCGGCCGGAAAGGACCCCTTTGGCCAGGTGAAATTCGACTTGTTCGTTTTCCGTTACGTTCACTATGGATTTTATTTCAACGTTCCTCCGGGTGTTGAAGTCCTGCAGGGTCACGCTGGTGAAGTTTAGCTCTTTGACGTTCAACGTGAACACATTGACCGACTTGGTGGGTATGATGACGACCTTTGTCACGCCGCTGAACGTGGAGTCGAGCCCGTTGAATTTCGGGGTGAACTGTACGCTATACGACTCGGGTATGGCGTCGGCCGGCAGTCTGAACACGTTCGTGTTTTCGGCCGTCCGTACGACCACCGGCCCCCGGAAAACCAGGGGGCACAGGAAATAGACGAATAACGTGAATTTCGACATGGCTCTTGTCAATATGCCTACGCGTTTTGGCTTAACCGAAACGATTGTGACGCCCGTAGTCGACCGAAAGCCGTATTGTCGACGAACAAATGTTTTTTTTTTTTTTTTTTTTTATCTTATCTTACATTGTACGCAGCTCAAGTGTATTGGACAAAAATAATATAATTACACGAGTCGCGTAATATGTTAATAACAGCGCAGATACCGCCGAATAACGCCGGCCGAGTGTAAAGGGATTTTCAATTTTTCGTCTCGTTGTTATTATTATTATTATTATTATCGTTTATTGCATTAATTAAAAATAAATAATAATATAAGTACCTGACGGGATGCGCGTGAAAAAAGCGTCGAGCCAATGTTTCAGAACTTTTCGGTAGAACCAAAACAGACACTAACTAAAACACAAACATCCAGTGTTTTCACGTATTTCCCATAGTCACTGTACGGGACACGACCAAAAACGCGCGAAAAACCGAAAAATCTTTACTTGCCCTTAAACGCACATTGAGTAACATGTTGAATATTGGGTAAATTCATTTAACGTGTCTTACGTGAAATGGAGATTTTTCTGTTTTTTTTTTTTTTTTTTTTTTTCGTGTAAATAACTCATTTTTCACATTTTTTGGTGACGACACTTTTCACTTTGAGCTACTAACAAACGTCGTTGCATGACTTGATTAAATTCTTCAAAAATTATGTTTTCTAAAAGTAGATATTTTGAATAATATTCCCCCGAAAATTCCGGTTGACCCGGCAAGTATTTAGGGAGAAACCCGGTATCACGCAGTAATCTTTCAACTATTTCAAATAGCGCGTTTCTTTCAAACTTGCAGTTTTATTTAAGACGTTAGCAAAATATCTCCAAAACTAATGAATCGATGTATCTCACAATTTTTTCTGCTTATTATTCACATCAATACCTCGTGCGAAATACAAGGGTTTATGTTTTAAGTCTATATAATTTTTATTATTAAAGCAATTTTTATTGTAAGAATGTAAACGCTTTTTTTTTGTATATATTTATATTGATTTTTTCATATGCTAAAATAAAAAAGTTTTTTTTTTTTATGATTAATGATATCAGATGAATTTTTGCAGAGTTATGGTATTCACCGGAAACACTTTTTTAAATACGTCTTAGTATATCAGCCATAGATTCACTAATACTGAACATTTTGTACGAAAACAATTTAGATACCTATTTGAAACATAACTTTATTAAATATATCAACTTAAACAAACGTATGCGGTTACATTTTGTTGAAAATCCTAAAAAATCACATTTTAACCCCTCTAAACGTATATAATACATAACCCCTTAGAAATCCTAACTCCCCCGAAACCCTTTGCGCCAGGACTAATTTTTTAAATGTTAAAATCAATGTCATATCTGTTATTTCGTTTATTTTATATTTTGCGTTCACTGTAAATTCGCATTCGTTTATTTATAAATGTATGTAGAAATATTGTATTTACTCGTATGCGGTATTGTTATACTGCGCTAAATTCGAGTAGGTTATGATGACATGTCTAAATATAAAAAATAGAACAAAGCAAGATATTGTAGCTATTAAAATATGTGTATTTTAGACTCGTGCCGACATTTCGTGTAATATATTATTATTATAGTGTACACCTAGTAGACAATAGGTATGTAAATGTTTAAACTTAAACGTCGAAAAGTTGAGTTACGAACAGATTAATGAAATATACAGATAGAATGGCAAGACTCAAAATATAAACAAAACATATTATATTAGAAATAATCATAATTTATTTAAATTTATTACGTTTGTTGTCACCGAAATATGAGTTTTTTACCATATTTATGTGCATGGGATTAAAATAGACACTATATTTCAGTTATGTACATGTATTGCTGCGTAAAACCGGGTAAATCATTCGGGACTCAGGTAATCGGGTGCAAAGTCTTCATAATATTATAATACATTATGAGTATAGGTACCTACTCCTAGGAACTGGTTTATTATAAGCATACCTGTCCACGTCATAATAATATACGCAATGATAAAATAAAACTTTTGGCCTCGCCGACGACCAAAATTTACAAAAAAATATTAGGCAGTCTCCGCAGTGTAGCATTTTACTATTTACTACCGTTGCGTGTCAATAATATTTCAAATCTACTTTACTGATAAATAAAGATTATAGAGTCTGGACGATTTATAAAAATCCTTACGGCGACACATCGCATCGTATTTAAATAGTTAGTAAATTTTTGAATTATTAATATATCCCGTGAACTGTGGAAGACAAAGGAGTCTCCGTACTATTGTTTTCCCGTCAAAAACTTCTCGTTGCAATTTAGTCGCAGACCGGCATAAAGTATTGCAATAAAAATGATTTAAAATTTCGAACATCCGCAACATTCCAAACATAAATATCTTATCAACTTGAAAATAGAATCGTTAGTTCACCTACGTGCATACCGTGTATGGGTAATTTTAATAATTTTTCGAAATTAAAACCTGAACTCATGTCGTTATACAATATTTGCATATGAATTGTCTGTAAACTGACGTTTTCAAAGGGATTCTAGAAAGAGCATCGTATAGGCGATTTTTTATTATTTCGTTATATGGCTTTGTACTTATGTACGTCGTACATGATCGTTCGTGTTATTAACGTGTTACGGACACGTGATGTTCAACATAAAAATATATAAAAACCAAACGATTGAAGTGATGAAGTATGTCCATATGGGAAATAAGAATAATACTGTTCAAATTATGTTAATGCAATATCTATAATAAAAAGCTATTGGAAGACCGATATGTTTTGTACAAAGATAAACCCGCGGATTTAGATAAGAAGCTCCAAGGTTGTCTACGGACGAAAACCATATAATAATCTATAAAAAATGACACTGCTGACGGATGCGAGGACTGAGATAACAGATAACAGGGACACTCACTATACACTGTGCATGAGATAGTTATGGATATATTTGTATTTGTATGTGTGTATACTGTATATATATATATGTATGTGTGTGTGTGTGTGTGTGTGTGTATGCAGAGAAAAATCTACGGGGAAAGAGAAATGTGGGAAATCCTCACCCCAAAAAAGTAATGAAAATTTTTATATAATATTTATACTATAGGTTCGACTATTTTTCCTCTTATTTTAAAAAGATTTTGAAACTTATTCCTCCCCTCCCCCTCCCGAAATCCATTCCTAGGTCCGTTACTTGTGTGTGTATGTGTGTTTAAAGGGTAAATGTGTATAAACATATACGTGGTGTAAAGACAATGAACTCGATAAATTATAATCGGTTAATTCCTAGCGGAAGAGGTCCCACACCGTGCACGTTAGCGTATAGGTTATATAAGGGAGGCCCAGCATTCGTATGTATTTGGCACATGGTCCCAGAGACTTGTCTCAGTTCTTGAACTCTTTCAGTACCTAATTACCGGTGAGTTGTTTTTATCGCGACCATAAAACACTCGTCATTTTTGCGCATTTATTTTAGTAGTAAAAATATTATAACTCCGATTATTTCACGTTTAACAATGCATTTTATAAAAGTTTAAATTAATGAAAATACATTTATCATAGGTACCTATTTATACGTACATTATGTAAGCGACCAGTTTCGCAACTACGGAAAGTGTCTATTTCTCACTCGAATGGACGTTTCTAATTCTATCGATTTTAACTTTGAAAAAATATTGAAATTGTCCATAATTTATATGGGAGAATGATCGATGCATATTTTAAACATTTTTTTTTAGTTATTTTTAAAATGGCCAAGATTTTTGGAAATTTTAAACTTGTATATTATTATAATATAAATTAATACGAAAATGAAAACTATGATCCGATCATTCCCTTCGGTAAGTAATGAAAAATCTGCGTTTTCAAAATCGTTGTCGGTGCACGGATCGTGTAGGTTTGTTGTAATTAAAATGAAAAAAAAAAAAAAAAAAAACGGTTATATACCTACGGTAAATAGCATAATAGCAAAATAGATAGATAGGTGACAAGTGCGTGCGAGTACATATAATAGCTAAAACAGTACATAATATATATTATTTAGTTTATCGAGAGTACTAACCATAAAATATTACGATATATTATACATTGATAACTAAATAAACCCACAATAAATAATAGATAAGTAATTCTTTAAGTATTTAGATTAGTAGTCAAATATATGACTTTAATTATATGGTATTTGTTATTTTTCGTTATTCCCTCCACCCTCGATCCATCAACACTATACTAATATTCTGTATTTTAGATTATTCTTTATTAATTTGATATTAATTAAAGTATGACTTACGAGTTGCGACATTTACCGCGATAGTTAGTTATCTATATAAGCATTTAAAATTTTGATGATCATTGGGCATAAACTGGATTTGTTAATAGTTTCTGAAGATAATAAAATACATTGTGCATTATTTTTTATTATTCCATACTTAAACATTACATTAAATATTGTTTAATTATAAATAATTCTAAGAAAATATAATATCCATCGAGTGTATAAAACGGTAAAAGGGTACGATAACGAGGAAAGGGCGTTATCGTCTCGAGATAGTGGTTTTAAAATTATTTTCACAAATGTGTAAGAAGATAATGGTGAAATTGGCCAATGTACGTTTGATAGATAAATTGCATGTATATACCTATTTTATAGTTCTAAGATAAATTTTTAATTAAGTTACACAATTTAACTATATATTTAACTAAAAGGAATAGAAAAATATTTACTAGATCCGTCTCTATAATATAATTAATTATAACTAAATATAAATAATAACTATATTGACTATATTTTATATTCTAATTGGTCAGCATCAATATATTTATCAACTTGATTATCTCAATGAATACTGGTCACCAGGAGAATATATTGAACACCAGAAATCACTGCATTAAAACGCGTAGATACCTATGAGTGCATTTCACAGGAATAGAGCTATGCGATTATATAGATTAGTTTTAAAGACAATTTTAATCGATTAATCACAGATATTCACCGATCACTAATAAATCGTTATAAATAATCGATAATGAAGATTTTTTTTTAATGTAAATTTTGTTTTTAATTTGTTGTGATCCCGTTTAATAGAAAGTGTACAATGCATGTTAGGTATGTTATTAATTGTTCATTGTTCAAACATTAAATTTGAATCACATTTATCGTTTCGGTTTCATAATTTGTATTCTCGTGAAATTACCAAATGAGTGAAGTGTAGCAATTTTTCACGAAACTGATTGTGTTTTACGTGTGTAATGCATTGTTTGTAAAAATACGTACGCCAATAACTCTGGTACCAAAACTACACATTTTTGGAACATATTCCAATTCTGTGAACTACTGATGTATATAATATATATTTCAATATTTGTTCTTTTTGTGAACCCTGTAAAAGCGTACACTGAAAAAAATATAATCATATAATATATATTATATAAAAAAAATGGATGGAAGCACCTGTAGCTTCCCTATCTAAATACGCCATTAATAGCTGATTTATATAATATATATACAAATATATGATATTCTATTGAGAAGATTTATTATACAAGTATAAACGTAGTGATAGCAATTTAGAAAATTCAAAATGTAAATTAAAACTAATACTAACGTATTTGAAAATTGTTCATAATTCGATTAAAAATATTTGCTTAATTGTGAATAAAAATTATTACAGATTATCGTATGCAGTACAAATTTTTAATGCCGATACGTTCACAGACATTAATATATAAATATATATATAATATATATATAGTGAACTGATTATATTTAGTAAATATTATTTACCGTTTTATAGTTGGTTAAAGTAAGTACATACCTATAATGAAAAAGCTCTGAACATAATATTTGTTTTGTAGACAAATTAGGTAAGTATATTACTAAACCAAAAATACGCGAATTCAATAACACGGAATTAAATGTTTATTATTATCTATGTGGTATCATTATGGTATTAACCGAGCGGAAAAATAAACTTTCAATATACTGTTGATTAACCGCTATATTATTAAGTAAAAAACACAGGATTAATGTACTTAGGTTTCTTAAGGTATATGGACATTTTTTTATAAAAACCAAAAGCCGTACCTTATTGTGAGCTATTAGTAAAATCTCAACTCTCTTGTTCCTTTCATCTCACCCATCTCAGGATCGAAATATTGGTGTCAAATTTCAGACACTTTAGTTTGGAACAAAATTGGAGACATTGACATACAAATTTGTACTTTGATATATTGAAAACCACGTAAGAGAGTAATAGGTGTATAATTATATATGTAAGTGGGTGGGCGTACTGATGGAACTGATGATGCAACGATTTCATAGAGTAATAATCGATCAAAAATAAATTTTTCGATATATCTATTTTAATCAAAGGATCTATCGCAATCGGCTTAAAACTAAAAAAAAAATCAATCATGCACCCCAACCACGAGTCACGGGTCCATAATATTAACTCTATTAGTTTATAATTAATAATATATTAATCTAATGAAAAATTATTTATATTTTGTCAACAACAAATTCAGGGCTTAAAATCGGTAACCGGTTTTTCCCAAAAACCGGTTAAAAACTCCTTTTTTGAGAACCAAAAACCGATTCCCGATTTATATTTTTAAATCTAAGAAGCTGTCATCAGTAACCGGTAACCGAAATGTTTATTTTGGGTTTGAAATTTACCGGTAATCGTGTTGTGTCATTACCGATAATTGTAACGAAACCGATATCTTATGTTGAAAATAACAAAAAAAAAACCGCTCACCATTCTCCAAGATGAAAAAAAAATATTATTATTTATGTATTTATATTTATAACATTTTAATCTTTATTTTATAATACCATATTTTGTATTTTAATATGACATTTATTTATTACACCTTAATAGTAGATGTTGTGAAGTATATAGATTAATCAACTGATCGACACTTAGGAGATTATTAAAAGCACGAGCATATTATATAATAATGTATGTTAGGTACGTAAAAATTTCATGGATGAGTGTACATCGTAAATATAGTGTTTTAGTCCGTAGTTAAAAGAAATATTTAAATGATAGCATGCACGATTGTGGAAAAAACCGTTGTTTACGACCATTATTTTATAATTATTATAAATTCTCTATAATTATGTTATTTGCGATCGTCACAAAGTTTACTTTATCATTGAATTTATTTTCTAAATAATTTTAATAATCTAACAAATATTCCGGGATCAGAAGGCAGAACAAAAAGTTTGACGACGAATAAAGGTTTCTCAAAAGTAATTGTGATTAACTGTTTTAAAAATTAAGGAGTGGCTTAAAACCGGCAACCGGTTATAAGAAGTAGGAGGGGGTTTTAATGCAAGACTTGGTTATCCTAAAACATAGAAATCGGTTTTTAACCGAGATGCGGTAACCACTTATTTTTTAAGTATTCAAAGAACCGTTCATCAATATATACGTATTTAAAAAACCTAACCAGTTACCTGACCTAACCTAACCAGTTACCGGTATTTATTTGGAAGCATTTTTAAGCACTGGTCAATATTTAATAAATTACAGTAATAATAACAATATTAAAAACCATACATAAATTACAAATAAATAGTCAATAAAAAAATATACGTAATCGCAGTCTAGGGAGGGTTTTACGCTAATTGTTGAAACTAAATTAATTCTTATTAAATTTTTTTCTGGCCTGGTTATTACACTGAAATTGAAGTGCTAGAACCATCAAGTTTTAATTATTTGAAGAACCATAGAAAAGGTCCCGAATCCATATTGTTAATTTAATATTATGTAAGCAGCTTAATGTTATAATATAACTTTAAATCGAAGAATCAGATACAAAAAAATTCTTAAAGTCCAAACCCTGAGTTTAAACATCCAAAACACGCCTCTTCCCACTGGAAAATCAACTGATTTACTTCTACGGTTTCAATTTGGTTAATACATTTCGTAAATAAAATATTGGTCTTAATTGATATATATGGGTACGATAGTTTTTGTTCGCCTGAATACTATACCCACTATTAAATTATATACAACTCAATAAGTCATTAATATGAATGATTTTATTATCAATATCATTAAAATATTATATTATGGTGATTTAATCCAAACGTAGAAGTAAAAATAAAACGACTGTTCACTTTGTTCCACTATATTATATAGTGTCAAATTCCACTTAACATTAATGGCACGAAATATTTGTTTTTAACAACATACCTATAAAATCTTCCCACACTATCTGTCACTCCTCGGAGCCATTGCATGGACAATAATTATAGGTACATAAATCTTAAATACAATTCAAGTATATCTGTTGCCATTCGGGTTTTATTAAAATGATATTAAATAAAATATACTAAGCTTTTATTTTATGATAATATATTTTAATTAGACGATCATAAAATGCACTAGGTATGCAATGCTGATAGTATGTAATATTTTTTATTCGCTATTACAAAAATGTATGAATCAAAAAGTTTTCATCTAAATATATATATATATATAATGTGAGATGAAAATCATACTGAACACAACCACAATTCATCAACTGAAAATCGAAAATCAAATTTATTGAAAAAATCACGTTTTAAGCATAAAAATACCAGAGTTCTCTAGTGCAATCTCGTAAGTCCACAAGACAGGCGATAGATACACTTGATTACGATTTTATTAAATAATAAATTAAAATGTAAAATAAATGTTAAATCCATATAGTACATTCATATTATAATATGTAATATTGTTATTGAATGAAAATAGAACTAGAGATAACAACGTTTTATCATAACGAAACATATATAATGATTTATAAAATATAGTATCACGTAATTCGTGGAAAGCATACTCCTACTAATCGAATAAATGATAAAAGACGTGTTAAAAAATAGATACATACGTGCCATTGAAAACTTATTAACCAATAATCATTCGCTCGGAATCTATAATACATTAATGGTTTAATACATTTTTAAACAAACATCTGTGTGAGAAAACATCTACGAAAAAATAAGTTTTCGAGTTATTGTTTATTACCATCAAAATGTGCGTAATTTAATCACTGTGTCACTGGGGTACATAATTATAAAATTTAGAATATTTATATTTTCTACGCATTATATTCAATATTGACACAATTATATGGATCCACGTGTACTTCCATCTACTTAACTATATTAACTATATTATCACACTTTTGGGATATCACTAAACTCTCAATCGAATATAGTAATAAAATAATATTTTTACTATCAATTATTACAACTGGATGTCGTTGATAATAAGTAATGGTACTCGTATATTAGTATGTATTATCGAATCTGTTTCTTGATATACCTATAAGAAAATTCATTCAAATTGTAAATTGTAATTAATTACAATGAACAGTTTACAAAATTTTAAAATTATAGCAAATTTTACTACACTTTGACGTTGATTCAATATATTCTATTATTTTAAGTTTGGAAAAAAGCGCTTGAGGATAGCACTATAATCAGAAGGCTTTCCGTGCGATTTTTTGTGTCATTAATATTATTACAGTGTTACGTCAAAAATGTCACATCCTCCATTCCAGTGCAAAAAAATAACAATTAAAACTATTCGTGAGAAAAACTCTGAAAAATAAAAAAACCTCATTTAGTTTTAAGGATGACACCGGACTTTCAAAACCGACATTTTAAAAGACGACTACAATATGTACTACCCTCCCCCAATATTCTCCTTCTTTGGCTACACTACTGGATCTACTATAATATCATTATACATTAGAGTATTTTTGTATATATATATATATTTTTTTTTTTTTATAATAATAATACAATTAATATTAATAATAATATTTTATTTATTAATATTAAATACAATTAATACAAAAAATTATAATAATTATTATAAGTAGGTACATTAGAATTTAACATAATTCAAAAGTGTAACCCTACTCAATTTTAACTACTTAGTGATCAAATTTAAAAATAACTCTTTCTTAGTGAGCGTTTATGTGGTTAAAAGAATAACCACTCAAAATGTCAGTTTTTATATAAGGTAAATGTAAATATTCCTTTTATTTAATGTGGCATGTATAAAAAATATTACACACTCGATCAAGTTTGGTCTGTGTACATCTTTTCACTTACTAAACCGCGTAACTAATTAAATTATTAGTAACCCTTACTATTGATTTTATAATATACCTACTTATTTTTTATAATACTATAAAATTCATTTGCTTAATTTTAAAAGAAAGAACGGATTAAATTATGAATTTCCTTTTGTATTAATAAAATGTACAACGACATATTAAAAACGTGATGCAGTACACAGTAGTGGATCTAAGAGTTAACTGCTGGTCGACAAATTCAGATAGGGTTGTAAGCACATAGGGTTATTTTGATTTTATATTTTTATAGTTCGTTAATGAACTACTAATTCCCATCAATAATAAAAATAATATTTTACGTATTAGTTGGACCTACTAAATGAAATGAACCATATATTTTATATAGTGTGAAATAACTCAATAAGGTTAACGTTTTTTATTTTTTCAGATATTTCATTTGATTTTAATATATTTATTATATGCGTAACACATACAAGTACACTGTATACAACAACAACGTACAAAATGGTACGAAAAACGAAACATATTGTGTGCGTGTGAGTAAAAACAGCGAAGGAGACGCGAGACAATAGTATATAAATATGACCGATACGTAACAGAGAACACTTGAATGTCGAATATTATAAAATTTTGTTAAAAACCAATAAGATAAGAAAATAGAAAAAAAATTGAAATCTGCAAACTAACATTTTAGACATTTGCATGGACCTCCATATAAATTACAATTTAAATATATATGGTTACATTTGCATGGACCTCCATATAAATTACAATTTAAATATATATGGTTACGTAATATGTTCATTGTTCATAGAACATTCAAAGCTTTTTTAAATATTCCTGAAATTTCGGGGGGGGGGGGCTGCAACCTTTTCAGCCCCCCCTCCGTGACTACGCCACTGATATAAAATAAACTATTTGATAAAAAGTGGGTAAAAAATAGTTAACAATCTTGTCATTTTAAAACATTTATTTGATTTCCCAACATTTCAATTATTGTATCAAATTGTTGTGAGTCAAATCACTATTCTACCATGAGTGTGATATCCATCTTTAGTTATACATCTAAATATAAATACGTCATATCATTTATATATATCGTGCAAAATACAATTTATTACAATAAAAATAAAAAGTTGGTCAAGATGCAAATGGTAGAAATAGTCCATTGTCCTTTAGTCCTCTAACAGGACAGTGTATTCTTATTATTTGAAATCAAAGATAAATCGTTACATACAAAAGTCGATTCTATGCGAAGTATGGTATAATGTTATTAGACAATGAATAAAAAATTAGGTTACCATAAAACTTAATTTGTAACTTTGCTATTTTCCCTACATTTATAAAATATTTCAGGTGTAAAAAATAGTTTTACTTTAGGCTTAAGAAAATGACTGGGAAAATGAAAAATGACATTTTTAAAGCACCAACTACAACCAATTTGCTTTTAAAAATTTCTTTAAGTACTCAAAAATATTACTGCTCGACTTCTTCTGTCTGAAAAAATGTATAAAGTGAAAAAAAAATACATGTTAAAACCAATACATTTATTGCTTGCTCTGAATCTAAAATAAATAGTAAATTTGTAACTTAACCATCTCCGTATATTTATAAATATTAGTCAATAAATAAGTATGATAAATAATTTTTAAAAGTCTAAAAAAATATACATATTTAATGAATAAATTATAATAAAAATCCATTAAGATATATTATTATTTAAAACTTTTACTGGCATAGTTTTTCTTTTAATAATAATTAAATATAATGACAAGCAGTGACAATAGAATATTTAGTAAAATATACACAAAAGCTTGACTGTTAAGTGAAGCACTCAATGATTTTGGCGATGTCTGGATGGAAGGTGACATGATATCTGCATCTGAAGAAGTTGTTAAGACAGTAGTAGTATTGTGTACGAAATCATCCTGGTCCAATTCCAGTTCTAGTACAGTTTTTTTGGTCAATTCATTAATTTCTAAATGGTGCAAATTGTACCAAGCCGTGTTATTCTCCACTATACTAAAAGACGAGTTGAATTTTTTTCGGAGATCTTCAGGTACCGATGGACTATTCCTCAAATCGCTTATCTATGCGTGATAAAAAAACATACAATAAATGACATACATTACACATAAAAAATCAAATACATAAATTTCTGATCTATACACCTTTGATATTTCGTTATCGAGGGCCACTCTAGTAGTCAACAATGAATAAATAGACGTGGCCACTTGTTCTCCGTTGATTATCTCTTTTACAATGCGCTTTAATTTGGTGGTCAAAAATTCGATCAACGCAGAAATTCCTTCTGGAGACAAAACCAATGTCTGGTAGATAACTTTAAAATCTTGTGGATGAATTGGACTACTATATCCTTGGAATATGAAATCTAAATATCTAGGAAAACAAATGTAGATTTCATTATGTAAAATAACATTTTTAGATCAAATTATTACTATTAATATATATTTACTTGGACAATTGAATACGATCCGTAGAACATGCTAGTGCCCATTGAGCCGACTGTCGTTCGGACATAGATTTAGAGTTCACATACACCTGAAGGATGGTGTTCCATACCTCCGAATCACCATTTTTTACTCCAACACAAAACGCCGCGTCTTTAATATTGGCGGGTATTCTAAGAAAATGAAAAATTTTATTTCTCAATACAAGTGACATGATCAAATTACCTGTTTCCTTGACGCCACGATTCAAAATAAGATGACACAAGCGTAGTACAAACATCGTTTTCCCATCTGCATGCCCAATTTGAAAACGCATTCCAACCAGATGTTATAGAGTGTTCCGTGATATTATGGTTTACCACGAGGTTATCAGTCTTCATGAATATCAACCCGGATAAATATTCAACATAAGTCTAAAAATCGTGTTTTTTTATTATTTTCATGTTATCTTCAAGATATATATCTCATTAGTCATCATTATTAATTCATTCTATAATTAATACTTTCAGATACTTGTAATAATCCGAACTCCTTCTCATTTGATCCATTAAATATTCGAATCCTTTTTTGACCGAATACCACGGTACTACGTCGTTTTCTTTAGGCAAATATTCTAATAACTTGAAAACTAAAGTGTAATTTATTTGGTTTGCCCTGGCCAAATTAAACGAATCGTCAATTAACTGAGCTCTATTGAGCACATGTATAACACTACAATCGAAATTAAGCTGATCTATTAAATCATTCCAATTATCTAAATCATAATTCACTCTGAAAAATCCTGAAATTTACGAATATTTGTTAAATATTTATTAAACTCAATAATCTAAATAATGTACTTACCAATCGATTGTAAATTGAAAATATACCACCCAGTATCGGTTTGGTTCAGTAAAACCATAAGGTTTTCTTTTAACCAAATTTTAGGTAAAACTTCGTTAAAATCTTTTTTGTTTTCCGTTGTATATGTAAGACCAATAATTAATCCATGTCGTTGTATCAAATTCATTCAAAAAATTTACTAAAAATCGTTCCTGTACAATTGTTTACCATATTTACCGTAATTTTCATAACCGTTCTCGATTTCTACATAATATCATTAATGTAAAAAAAAACCACTATTTACCTGAGTTATGACAAAAGTATTGTTCAGTTTAACAATTTTCACAAGAGGATAGCCAGCCTGTTCAGTCCAAGACTTCATAAATTGAGTAACAGTTGTGTTTTTTTCTAATTCAAATTTAGCATCATAAAGAACATTTTCAAAAGCTATCCATAAATCTTCAGGTGTAGCAGTTTTGTATCTATTACAGTATAAATATAATTACTTATCATGCAAATTTTAACATTATGAATGTGTATTCTTACTTATTGTTTTCCAAATAATAATTTAACGCTTTTTTGAAGTTTTTCTCTGTTACTGTATATTGCAACATTCTAATCACTGATCCTCCTTTGTAATAAGATATGTCATCAAACATTCCTTCGATTTGAGTTGGGGATTTTACGGATCTTGTCATAGGATGCGTAGGAAATTGGTCAGATTCCAATGCCGTTTGGTATACTTGGTACACAAATACGTCCTCCAACCGCCAGTCTGGTTCTAGCTGGATATTAAATGCTTCGAATTAAGTTTAATTAATTTAAGAAATATATACATTTTTCACCAACCATTTTAGTGGCAAAAAACCCAAAGTACATCGCAAAACCTTCTTTCAACCATACATAATCCCACCACACAAACGTCACCAAATCTCCAAACCATAGATGGGAGAATTTGTGTTGTATAAATGTTGTTACATACTCTTTAGTTTTTGTTTTGTAAACATCGGCTAGTAATAAAAGCCCTTCACTATTAAATACCATAATACATTATCATTTATCAATAAATAATCAGTTAATAATCGTATTTATTATAAATTATATACCTATTATAAAATATATAATTACAGTTTTCAAAAATATTTACTACTATTTTTATTTAGGTGATTATTCAAAAATAACAATATTCATTGCATATTAAATAATATTTTGTATTTAATCGATTTTAGTCTATTCAGATAGAATACAAAATGAAACAAGCAATCTTAGTTTTAATAGCAGTTTAAAATGTATAACTTTTTTTGATTTTCGATTTGGACCATGGTACACTTGTACAACTATGATAGAAAGTAAATTTCACGAGAAAGTCAGACGTGCAATCCTAAATTTTTTAATCTCCCCCACTTGTTAGTTGAATACCATATATTTAGTTAGTGATGTTACAAACTATTTGATTTTCGAACTCAAAATTGGAAATATTTGAACCAAAATAAACACAAAATTGTTCTGTTCGAATATCAAACCATGAAAAACTAAATTTGAACCTAATTTGTCAAAAAACGATAAAAAAAAAATCAAAAATGTTTAAATAGGTAGTGTTTTCTATTTTTAGGATAGATTAATTACAATACCCGTAATATGGGTACGTATTATATACGCATTTTTGATATCGCTTATCAATATAATATTATACGATGTATTAAAAATTATTTACCAATCATATATCCATATTCACGGACTAAGATACTATGGTCTGGTATATCGAAAGATATATTAGCGGAACCAAAATGTTTCTTAATGCCGGGCGTAAGAAAATCTAGCAAAACTTTCGCCATCTATGAGCAAAAGTTACGTTACTGGTAAATTGATATTATTATAAACACGAG